>VXBT01014047.1:457010-486441 GCA_013400235.1 Oriolus oriolus
AAGCGAAAAGCGGCATCTGCGCCCTTACCCGCATCCCGTATCCACATCCACACGCTCACCCCACGCCCGCACCCGCGTCCGCCTCCGGGACGTGCCTTCGCCGCGGACGGTCCGGGGCGGCCCCGAGGGCGCGGAGCTGCGGCGGGGGGAGCGGGGGGAGCCGCCCGGCAGCTCCGCACTGCCNGGCGGGGGCTGCTCGCCGGGGCGGGGGCTGTCACGGGGCTGGGACGATAAAACCGGGGGTAATTGCATTTAGGCAAATGAGACTGCCTCGGCCCTCCCCGTCTCCAGGTATATAAAGTGGGGAGCGCTCCTGCGGCCGGTCAATGCGCTCGGCGAGCAGCGTCCGCCCTCCCCACTGCAGACGGTGCGTGCGCTGCGGGAGCCCGGCCGGCCGTGCCTGTGTGCGAGGGGTCCGCTTGTCCTGTGGTTGTGAGGGGGTGGTGTGCGCGTGTACTTCTTTGTCCCGGTCTTTATGTGTGCGCCTGTATGGGGGAGTGCCTATATGTGCTTGTGTGTCCGCACGTGCGTGTCCCTGGATGTGCCAGCATGGGTTTTTTGCCTGTCCTTACGTGCCTATCTGGATGTGCGAAGGGATGAGTTTGCACCTCTGGACATGTGTCTCCGCGTTTGTGTGTGTGGACAGCTGCGTCCCTACGCGGGTGTGAGCATTTAAGGGGTGTAGCTCTTTGTACGAGTTTGTAAGTGGATGCCTGTGTACCTGGATGTGTGTATGAGGGGGATGCATGTGTGTATATCTGGGAAGGTGTGAATACCTAGATGTGCACAGACGTGTGGGGATGGGTTTATGCCTTCCCCTGTATGTACGTGTGCGGAGGGGTACCGCTGGCTGTGCGCGTCCGTGTGTCTGCGCGCTGGGGGGCGCACCGAGCTGTGTGCCTGTCTAGTAAGTGCGGGGGGTGTGTACATCCAGAGGGGTCTGTAGCAGTCGGGGCAGGGGTGCCGGTGTAACTCGGCGCGTGTGGGGCTATCGGTGAGAGGGAGGCTGTGCCCAGGTGTGCCCCAGGGCGGCTGTGTGAGTGCGTGCAGGGCTGTGCGCGCCCGCCCCGGGTGCCAGGGCTCCAACCTCTGCCCCCGCAGGACGTCGAGGCGGCGATGAGGCTCCCGCTGGCTTTCGCCGTGCTCCTCCTGGCCTCGGCGCAGGCCTTGGGCGAGGAGATGGGAACCACGGACGACCTCAGCTACTGGTCCGACTGGTCCGACAGTGACCAGGCGAAGGTGAGTCCCGGCGGCCCCGCGGGGTGGGGCAGCGAGGGGTTCGGTGCCAGGGGCTCCGTGGCGCCGGGCGCTGCCCGGGCGGGAGTGAGTGGGGGGTCCGCACTGAGCGCCGCCCGCTGTCGCCCCACAGGAGGAGCTGCCCCTTCCCCTGGAGCACTTCCTGCAGAGGATGGCCCGGAGACCCCGGCCCCAGCAGTTCTTCGGCCTCATGGGCAAGCGGGATGCCGGTGAGCGGGGCGGGGGGCTGGCTGCTGCTCACGCCTCTCCGCTCGCCTCTTCTCCCAGTGCCTGCCCGAGCTTTACACGGTTATCGCTCGGGTTTAATGTGTTACACCTTTTTCATAAGCTGCCATGAGGGTAGTTTGAGTTTAGGCTTTTTTGTTTGGTTGTTCTTTTTAAGTTTAATGAGATAAACTCACCAATTGGAAAAGAGGGGGCTTTAAAGCTTTAAGTGTCACCAGTTACAGCACCTAAATCCCAGTGAGGAATAGCATGATAACTCATAGGTCACCACAGATGCCACTGAATCACCCAAGTGTGGAAATTGGTTGAGTATACAATTATTGTCATGTTTTCTACATGTTTGCTGAACCAGTAATTGACCTAAGAAACTGGAGCTAAATTAATCTCAATTGTGTGGGCTAAGCTGAAACAAGTCTTTGTAGTCTCTTCAAAGAAAAATGCCGCTGTAAACCATCACCTTAATTTCCCTTAAGTGGAATATGTATAGGTTCAGTTTTTTGTCTGATTTTTCAAAGCATTGCCGTTGCATCATATGTGTATGCCAATCCTTATTTAACAACTCTTTTTTTTCTTTTTTCTCTTTCCTTTCCTCTTCCAATCAGGATATGGCCAGATCTCTCACAAAAGTAAGTTAAAAAAAATACAAACATTTTAAGTAATCATTAGAAGATATTCAAATAGAGAACAGTGTATTTGACTGGCTTATTTAGAAGGTGAATGGTTTCAGCTAGGGACTGGCAGCACCGCTGGTGGAGAAATGATCTGTTAAAGAATTGAAACCTCCCCTTCAGTGCCACTGTATCTCATCTGAGCTGCTGCAAGCTTTGAGATTTCAATCCATATTAATGTGTGGATGTTGCAGCTCTCTCTTATTTCCCAAGGGGGGGATTTTGTAAGCCTTTCTCATTGGCAAGGCAGGCTTACTGCCAGACTCTAAGAGGAGCAATTAAGATGGCAAAATCTGGAAAATTAGAATAATGAATTCCCAAGTCCCCAGGAATGCTTTCATGGGAGTGCCCCGTGTCCTCACATGTGAGATACTGTATCTGTGCCCTCAGCACTGCCTGGCTGAGAATCAGACCCCCCCTCACAGCAGGGGCTGATTGATGATGTGCTGCCATAGGAAGAGCCATATCTTGCCCCATTAATAAGTGTGCCTTGCTCTGCTTCTGTGTAACACCAAGCAGGGGATGGTATCAGCACTGTGGTGTTACCTTGCTCTACAGTGGTAGTTTTATTTTCTGAAATTATCTCATGATGTTTAAAGAGAAACTGGAAGATTTTTATTAAGTAAAAATGATCTTACATTTTGTGAAACCTCCTCTGTCCACAGAGGTCAACAACTGTCCCAGTGTTCTATTATCCACAAGATGCTTTCTCTAGGGTTATGTATTGGAAAACCAAATAAAGAATCTGATACAAAGCTCATGCCAAATTACTTGCTGACTAAAGTAAAAAATTATAGTCTTCTGAAACTGCTTCAGCTTGAATTAATACATGTGATGTCTGAGGATCTTGCTTTGTGTATGAATTCACCAAGCAAAATTCTTTCCAAAGAGAAACTTCTAAGTTTGTCTTAAAGGTGGTTTAGATAAAGAACAACAGTTCATTTTCACTCCTTATCTGAAACTATAGCTACCACTATAACCTGATATGTACTGTAGGCCTAAACTTGGAGTAATTTATCCTCTGCACACTCGGTGTCTTGAGAAGTACTAATGGACAGGAAGGTAATGCTTGAACTTATAAATATTAAAAAAAGAGCCAGACTGTCTAGCTCAGAGGTGTCCAGACATAGAGTCCCATTGGCTTCTCCAGTAAGGGCTCCACCTGACCTGCAAGGAGGAATTTTCTTCCACGTTACAGAAATAAAACAACAGGTAGAAGAGATGCATCACATAGATGCAGGCTATACCAAGATACTGCCTTCTTGTGTATTTGATCAATAGGAGTTGTACAGGGAGAGAAAAAAGAATCCATTAGTGGCCATTGTTTTTCCATTATACTTTTAAAAACCCCCAGAACTGAAGGTCTATCTAAGCTGATGAGAAGATGTCCACTAATTGGCCTGTGCCTTGGTCTATTCTGTTTGGTTTTATCAGTCAGACTGATGTTTGTTCTCTGTTGTCTGAGAGTGATGTGAACAACTGGTCTGTGAGATAAACTGTTTTGGAGCCTGTCTCCTTTCCTTGCAAGAACCTGTTATTTTAAAAGCCTGCCTAGTTAAAATGTATTAAAACACCCCTAAATATATTTTTTCAGGGCATAAAACAGACTCCTTTGTTGGACTTATGGGCAAAAGATCTTTAAATTCCGGTATGTATTTGACTTAATCTGATACTTGGTGATATACAGCCTCTTCATTCCGTTGCCTTTTTTCTCTCCCAGCGGATGGAAGAAGCAGTCTTTTACGTAGTGCAGATCCTGAGTTCTTTGAAAAAGGATCAGGGTTTTCTTTGTTACCCAAGATATTTCAGAGTTCTCTTCACTCCAATGCTTGAAATGACTAGGCTGGTCTGAGCTGCAGGTGGGCTCAGGTAGAATTCCCCAGAGCACTTTCATTATTGCCCTGTCCTTGCATGTTCTGCTAGTCCTCAAAGTGCTAATAAAAGAAAAACCCCTAAATTTTACTGACACATCGAGAAAAATTCAGAGGCTTAAAATGCAGGGGTCATTTAAACTTGTGGTCTAAATCCAGATCTCATTAGGTAAAGGGATATCTTCTCTGGAGACCATTATTCTTAATACTTGGAGTAGAAGGTGGAAGAACATAACTCTGCCATGAACACCAGCTCATTCTGCAGATCAGGTTGTTAAACACTCACAGCCTCTTCCAGCTTTTCACTTCAACTAAAGTATTTTATACTCTGAGTGGATACTGTGAATTTATTTTCCCACAGCATCCATACAGGGCAGAATTCTCCTCTCTCCTCCTGTGCAGAACCCTCTGGGAAACTGGAGACTCCCCATAGCTCTACCTTCCCTGTGCTACAGGGCTGTACTGAGGAAATCCCTCACTGTGAACCATAAAGTATCAGTTGATTCTCCAGGATGAGAATTTAAAAAATAAAAAACCTAATATGTATTTCATGCCTCTGAAATAGTTCTCACTGTTTTGTTAAATGGATGATAAAAGTTAAATTACTAGCTGACACCTTTATATTATGCAGATACATGCTGTGATCTATGTTCTGCAATTATGGTTGTCAGTAACTTTTATTTTCAATTAAACCCCCTTCAAGACTAGTAATATTGCTCTCCACATTATTTTGCAAATTGCTATGTATCATGAATAATTTTGTACAATCTTCTGTGGTGGCAATAGCTATTAAATGCATAATACCTGTAAATATATCTGCTATCACAAGAGTAAATAGCCTGTAAGTAATAAATTTGGTTTGGTTTCCACTGGGATTACATTTACATTAATATGAGACTGTAAAATACAGAAAATGTTTTTTAAATTGCAAAGATTTTATTGCCCTAATTTCAAAATTGCTGGTATAGTCAGGATACTGTTATGTGGTATTTCTAACAAAAGGGAATAATGATGTTTTACTCTGTTGGGATATGCAATACCTGTCTGACAGGTAAAACTAGAATTCACAGCTTTTCTGCCTGATTTCTTGAGGGGGAAATAATAAGAAGCTGCTTCTTCCACTGAGGGAGAAGATAGGTCCTAAGGACTGTGTAATCAAAGCAAGATCAGGAATAATAAGTGTTAGGACTACCCTCACTTTTCCCTTTTGGAAAATATTTAACTGGGCCAGACCTTTACCCCATGCTGTGGCTTTCTTCTGCAAAAAGCCCCTGAGCACCCTGGCAATGTGCAGGAGTTCACGCTGTCCCTCTGGGTGTGAGCAGGTTGCTGATTTACAGCCTGGTGTGCCAAAGCAGGGTAAGGGGCTGCTGATGTCTCAGTCCCTGGTTTGGGGACAGCCTTGCTCAAGAAGGGCTCTCTGGGTTTCACCCTCATTTTAAAAGAGCAAGAAGGAGAGACCTACCACTGCTAAACATAAAATATATTACTTATGACTAATTTAGCCTGCAGGTAGTCGACATGGTGGTCTGAGTACATCTGAGGAGCTCGGCTCCTGCCGCAGCATATAGTAAAATTATCCCTGTGTGCAGGGCTTGTGGACAGCAAGAGTTTCAAAGAGCTGACTGTGCAGGGACGAAGGTGGATGTGTTTGTGCAGAAAGCCTCTACCACAAATTGACCTGAATGCTCAGATCCCATCACTTAGATGAATTACTGGGAGGTAAAGGGGCTCTGAGTTAATGGTGCTTCAATCAGCTCAGCAGACAAGAGGTAGAAAACACTGCTCAGACCTTCAGCCTCCTGGAGGATGGTGTAGTCTGAGAGGTAAAACCAAATCAAAGCAGGTCAGGGCTGGGCCAGGAGCCCTGGTCTCTGTTGCAAACATGCCACTGGGGTCTTCTGGTGCCCCAGCTGGCTGCAGGTCTCTGACTCTTCTCGTGCTCACCGGGGCTTACGCAAGGCTGTACCTTGTGCTTCAATCTGCTGCATTTTTTGCAGGGTCCTCCGAAAGGAGCGTAGCACAGAATTTCGAATGGAGGCGTAAATGAGATGTTCCCCTGTGTTATTTATTAAACTTCATCTGTTCTAATGGCCAATGCAGTGTAATATAAACTAACCACTGTATGAAATAATTATTTATTTAATAACTGAAGGGGTTTGGTTTTTTGAGTTGTACATTCAATAAAATTATTATTTTTCATATTGTGGCAGTGATATGTGTTGTGTAGGTGTGTTGTGGTTCTGAAAGGACCAGCAACCCTGGTGATGTCTCACAACAAATCACATTGTTTGATATGACCTGAAAAGTTATGTTTACTAAACAAGCAAGTATTCTTTTGTTCATTGAAAGCGAGTGTATCAGCTTCACAGCTAGTGCAGAACAGAACTGATGTTCAGTCTAGTGCCTCAATTTGTTTTCATGGTTTATAATGTACTGTAATTTCTGTATCAAAAAATATATTTGTATCATTGAAGCATGTTTTATGTTCTGTGATTATGTATCAATATATTTTAAAAAGGGGGATGGGTAATGTTTGAATGGGAATCCAAGGTCTTCGTTTCATAGTCTGGAATTTTATGATAGTAACATTTTAAATAAAAACTACTCTGGGGCTTTTGCAACATACTTCCTTTGATGAAAGTGATGGAGTTATTTCCCACGCTGGTCTGGAATGAGATTTGGATCCAATCAACAGTGGTCTGAGACTGGAAAGAAATATCAAATTAATGTTTTCTTTTTGCAGGGAGGCTGTGAGCCTCCTCATGTGTTTTTGGTGAATGTTTGAGGGATTTGTTACTGGAGAGAGGAGTTTCTGGGATTGCTCCAAGTCACACAAGGTGCCATCCCTTCTAAACCTAATGGAAATCATGAAGCATGCTGACTGAAGGGAAAGAGCATGATGTATCCCCCAGCTCCAAGGGGAACAATTTGCTGTGGAATTAATCCAGTATTGTAGGTTTATTATTTGAAAGCCAAGCTCTTAATAAATTCTATCCCTCAGATTCATCATAAAAGTACCTGTTGGCATGAATCCATGCAATATAAAAGAACAAAAAGTTACAGTAATTATCTTTTTAATTAAAATATCTGATTGCTATATATCCAGGATAGTCCTGAAATGCTACATCCATCCCAGCAGATGCCAAGGCATCTGGAGTTCTATCTTCTTCCCCTCTGCTACAAGCTCTACTTCTCTGATGCTATGACACAAGCTTTCATTGCAGATGAATCACCAATAAAAACAGCGTATACAAACTAAATTTAAAAATGAGTAATACAAAGGGATTCACTGGTTGTTGTTTTCCATTTTGGAAATGAACTTGTAAACCTCCATTTTCAAGGTTACCTAAGGCAGCATCACAACTACCCTCATTAGGAGCAGGTGGGTGCAGGACCTCACACCTGCTAGATTAGAAGCAGCACCTAAGCCTGCCCATGCTTAAAGCAGATCCCACTTTCAGCTAGGCAGAAGCCAGGTCTAGCAAGATAGGCAGAAAAACTGAGGTGCACTTGTGGTAGGGACCACACTGTGTGAGACACTGGGGTTGTACTGGCACTCTGGCAGCTCTTTGTCTTTCCAGGGCTAATTTTCTGGCTAATAAACTTCCAGTATGAGCTCCCACTGAGCTCAGTGAGGAGGAGAAGCTGGCTGCTGGGCTAGCAGCACAGCAAAACAACTGTGGAAATCAGGTTGAATAATGCTCACTGAAGGGCAAAGAGAAAGAAATACTTTAAAATGCTGTTACCCTTGCCTGGAGGTCCCCAGTGCTCACTGAGCTCATAGTCCACGTGTGCTGAATTGTGAGACACAGAGAGAAAAGCAGAAGCCCCACCATCCACTCCCTGCAGACTGCACAACTAAAAACCTCCCTGCAGAAGAAACCACTGCAAAGCCCACAAACCAACAGTGGGCTTTAAGTGTTTGAAAGACAACACAGGTACTAAATAACAGCATCCAGTAAACAGATAGAACTGAATTTTCTAGAAAAAACATAGAATGGTTTGGGCTGGAACGCACCTGTAAAAATCATCTAGTCCAACGCCCTGCCATGGACAGGGACACCTTTCACTAGACCAAGTTGCTCAGAGCTCCAACCAAATTGACACTGAACACTTCCAGGAGTGGCGTATCTACAACCTCTCTGGGCAACCTGTTGCAGAGTCTCACCACCCTCATCGTAAAGAATTCCTCCTTAAAACCAAGATAGGTGTACCCTCTTTCAATTTAAATATCTGATCATCTTAATGTCCATCCTCTGGACTCGCTCCAACAGATCCATGTTCTTCCTGTGCTGAGGAGCCCAGAGCTGGATGCAGCACAGCAGGTGGTGTCTCATCACAGCAGAGTAGAAGGACAGGACCTCACCTCACTCACCCTGCAGCCTGCACTGCTTTTGACACAGCCCAGAATGTGGTTGTCTTTCTGGGCTGTGAGCTGGGTCGTGTTGAGTAGCTCACCCACAAAGAGCCCCAAGTCCTTTTCCTCAGGGCTACTCTCAATCCATTCTCTGCCCAGTCTGTATTTGTCCTTGGGACTGCCCTGACCCGGGTGCGGGACCTTACACTTGGCCTTGCTGAACCTCATGAAATTCTCATAGGTTCACTCCTCACACCTGTCAAAGTCCTTCTGGATGGCATTGCTGCCCTCAAGCATGTCAATGGCATTACCACAATTTACTCTAGAAGGAAAGGCTGAGCCTCTGTCATCAAAATAGTCCTCTTTTACATGTCAGTCTGTTGAATGGTTTTAATCCAGCATTTGAAACAACTCATTTTAATTTCTGGTGGCAAAATAATATCAGATTTGTGCTAATTTGGGTTTTGAACAATAAGTTTCAAATTGGCACTGATTTATATGTTTGTACAGACATACACTCCAAGCTAGAAATAAAGTGAACACAGCAAAAGGCGTGGTGTGAAATGTTCCAAATGACTCTACCAACAACACAAAAAACCCATCCTCACATTTCAACCCTGGTAAGAAAAAGAACCCTCCTCACATTTCAGTGCTGGCAGGGATGGCTCAGCCAGGCCATGCCACGTCGGGGTTTTGGGGCTGTGCCTGCCCAGCAGATGTGGAGGTGCATGAATTGCAGACATCTGCAGGCATCCAGCCCAGCTGCCTGTCCCTACAGCAGACCCACTCCCAACACCTCCCCATACCAATATTTGCCTTCATAGGCATCCTAGGATCCTGGAGACTCAAAGAGGAATTAAGTCTTCTATCTGCCTTTAGTCTTAAGCAGTATAGTTAACAGACTATTGAGTACTTCAAAGAGAGTTTTAAATAATTTCTGTGGTCTTTAATCTCCCTTTTAGCGCTCCATCAGCTTTTAAACACTTTTATATGTTGGAGAACATTGCTTGTAGCCCTGGGCCTCTCGTGCCTTGGATGGCTGGGCAGTGCCCACTCTCCAGCTCCACTGCAGGCTTTGGAGAGGCTTTCACTAAATCTCTCACTGTCTCCACAACAGCCAGCCACAGCTGTGACACAGACTGAGCTGGTTTTGGCAGCAACAGTCTGACATCCATCAGGCTGCATAAGCTAATCAATAACACTGCGGCAAGGGCACCTGTCAGCAAAATGCAAGTAAGCTTTAAATAAAGCAATAAAAATATTTCTAGGAAATAAGCATAGAGAGTAAACCCAGAGTAGTGCTGATAATTGTCCCCACTGAGGATGCCACAGGCAGTTTGACATCACAGCCCACCTCCAACACGCTCAGCACCCTTTTTGCTTCTTTTTTCCCACAGAAATACATCGATCATCTCCACTGTGACATGTGGCAGCTCTTCTGCTAGGCACTGTCTCCCTTACACACAGGCACTCCCCTCCACCCAGACAGGGATGCCGAAGTCAAGCTCTCAGAAGCCTGTCTTGCCCAAGAGTGACACAGAGGACCAGCAGCTCTATCCAGCATCTCCATCTCTCTGCTGTTGCATGGAGACTGGTTGTCCATGGTGCAGACGCAGCCAAATTTAACCTGGCAAGCCAAAGCCAGAGCCATTGCTCACAAACCCTGCCCATGAAATGGGGAGCTGCAAGGGGGGCCTGGCCCCCCACACCTCACTTCACCTGGGAGTTCAGGCTCTGCAGCACTTGCCTAACTCTGATGCCATAAGCAAGTCCTTGCTCTATTCATGTCAAGAGACTGGTATTTTTCGGCATGGTCCTAACCAAAAGAAAAGGAAGGATCTGGAAATGTCTGGGCATGGGGATCTTGCAGGAAGCCAGCCCCTAACCATCATGAGCTAGAGCAGAATAATAGCAAGAAGTGTCTGTAAATTATTGAGGTGATTCTTTAAAATGCTGCTTATTCAGAGTATGGCAGTAACAGCTCCTTCAGAGCTACCAACAGCCATTATATAAATGCAAACTTTCTCCTTTAAACTATGTCTCTTAAACTATGGCTAACTGCTTTACCATAAGAGATACGGAACAAGTCCCAGTGCAAACTTTGGTAACAACCAAATGCTCTTCTGATGAGCCCAAGCGGTTCCCTTAGCCATAATATTACACACTGCATTGACAAACATCTCACAGAGTGACAGGACAAGAGCACACAGCAGCTCCTTCCCTGGAGTTTTCCTGTGTCAGCATACAGCCACCTGCAGCGCCAGATACAGCCACATGTCCTCATGTTGTCTGCAAAAGAGCTCACACCCCTTTATAGAAAATACTGGAAGAGTAGTGATTTTTTAATTTTTGGTTTTGGTGTTAACAAGTGAATAAACATCCTTGAACCTACATCTTTCAGGGAAGGAATAAGAGATACCCCGTGCATTATTCTTTTAATATTTTTGACAGAAACATTTGTCAGCTGGAGATGCTGTGTGAAATTCATTATGATATTCATTAAAAAATATTTCTGCTTCATTCCTGATAGATATATGATTTCTTTCAGAATAAAACAGCTCAGAAACTCCTTTTAAAAGAGAGGTACACAGAGCGTGTGCAAAAAAATCACCTCTTGTTTTCTACATCCATGTCCAAATTAAATAATGTTACCACTTACTGCATATGGAAGGAATGAAATGTGAACAGACTGTTAGACAACAAAACACTTCACCTGTCATAGTGCTTCATGCTCTCCCAGAAGCCTGGAGGGAGGAAGCCCAGCAAGGTGAGATGGCTTGGCCAGAAGTAACAACAGTGGCTGTGCTAGAAATGCAATGCACACCATGAATCTAACCAACAGCTTCTGCAATGTGCTACCTAAGTGCAAAGAAACTTCACAAATTATAAAGAATGTTAAATGCTAAGAAAATATTTGGGGGGAAAATGTGCCTTTTCTGTTTTTTTCCTATCTAAACCATTTCCTACCTTGTTATTTCAGCAGCATAGCTGTAAAAGAATTAAATGATACAACTGCATCAACATATCACAGAAGCATTTAGGTTGTAAAAGACCCTTAAGGTCGTCCAGTTGAACCACATGTTAACAACAGAGACACCACCCGAAGGCAGGAGAGGGTGGAACTGTGTGAAGCAGGTAAAGAGCTGCATAAATTCATGCCCTATACTTTCAATCAGAGCTGGAATGCCTCAGCACCAGCACATGTTAATATACCTTCAACATTTTATTTTCATAAACTAGTCAGCATTGAAAACATCTAGCTGAGTAACAGAACACCTTTAACCACAGATATTCCTTTTTGGCACATAGAAATGCTTTAATTCTCACTGTTACAACACTCAGACAGCAATAGCCACGTTGTGTTTCTGTGTAACAAAGCATTAAAATTCAAGCAACATGCGCTGGAAGCAAATCTTGCTTGGAGAAGATACCAAATAATTACTGAAGGAGTATATACACACAGTGTAGTTACGATAAGACTGCATTTTAAAAAAATTATAATTCAGTGAATTTTAAAACTGTGAATTTTCATAATACCCAGAAGATATCATAGCTGTTTTGTGAGACTTGAGCATTTACAGCTTAGATTCCCAGAGTGCTAACTCAGCCCAGGCAAAGCCTGCACTGTGCAGGTGTGAGTGAGACCAGCCCAGTGCACCACAAACCTCACCAAAATTGTACATAGGCACAAGACAGCACTTCAGAGCAGTTTCTTGAAATACAGCATAATGAATTCTGATGTCTGCAGATGGAAACCTGTTTATCCACAGCACATCTTCCCCACACTTCCTTACCAGCCCAATTCCAGCTCGAGGAAACAATCAAACCTTCCTGTCCTGCCTTCCCAGGCTGCCAAAGGAGTTCCAATTAATGTCAATTGGGATAATAGCTCTATTTGCATTTTTAAGCTATTATTAGCAAGTTGTCAGTCAGCCAGTAATTTGTATCACTTTTGTATAATGAGTATTTAAATATTTAAAAAGAGAACGTTCCTTTCTACCACCCCCTTCCTTTTTGTGCTAAAATAATAATGGTTTTAATCAAAAGTAATTTGTATTAATATACATTTTGCCCCAGGTGTTAAAGGCAGTCTTCAAGAGCAGTGGTGAAAGATGTTAAGTAATACAGTTTATTAATATAGACAACTACTTCTATCCTTGATAGCAGCAAAAATGGAGGCTGCTTTTGCAACCAGAACAATCTGACTCTCCTCTTGGCCTCTGCAAGATGATTATGGCTAAGGAATTGAGGTCAGTTCAAATAATTTTATGTACCCAGTATCGTAATTTTCTAACATACTATTTTGGATTCAATTACTCTATCTTCTCCTTGATGAAAATTCATCAATTAAGCACTCTGTACCACAAAAAAAATGAAAAAAAAAAAAAAGCCAGAAGACCTCTCACAGAGCATGCAGAGCATGTCTGGAGCAGGCAATAGGCTGTGTGTGTTTCCACATTGCAATTACACCACCAATAGCCACAGACGGAAGTTTTTTCCTGACGGGCTCAAGTCTAGACGCTCAGGTATACACAATTTATCATCACAGAGCTCACAAAACAACTGGATTGACCATTTACATAAACAGGAGACCTTTCCAAATTTATATGATGCACTTCATTTTATAATGCACATGTATTTTTAACGTAAAACTTTTGAGAAAACAAGTACCTTTCTGATGTGCACCTGTGAACAAGTACTTTTCTGATGTGCACTTCCTAGCAGCCTTGAGGGGTGGGTCCCTGAAGTTCGACTAGGCCGAGGGCGAGGCCTCACACCTGGGTCGGAACAATCTCAAGAATAAATACAGGCTGGGGGGAGAATGGATTGAGAGCAGCCCCAAGGGGAAGGATTTGAGGTGCTGGTGGACAAGCAGCTCAGCATGAGCCGGCAAAGTGCGCTCAGAGCCCAGAAAGCTGATGGTTTCCGGGGCTGCACCAGAAGAGGTGTGGCCGGCAGATTCTGCCCCTCTCCTCCGCTCTGGCAAAACCCCGCCTGGACTGCTGCATCCCGCTCTGGGGCCCGCAGTGCAGCAAGGACATGGAGCAGCTGCAGCCCGTCCAGAGGACGCCATGAAGATGAGCAGAGGGCGGGAGTACCTCTCCATGAAGACAGACAGAGATCTGGGGCTGTTCAGCCTGGAAAAGAGAAGGCTCCAGGGAGACCTTATAGCACCTTCCAATACCCAAAGGGAGCCCACAAGAGAGCTGGAGAGGGATGTTTTACAAGGATATTTATTGACAGGACAAGGGGTAATGGCTTTAAACTGAAAGACAGTAGGTTTAGATTAGATGTACGGAAGAAATTATTTACTGTGAGGGTGGTGAGACACTGTAACAGGTTGCCCAGAGAAGTTGTGGATGTCCCATCCCTGGAAGTGTTACAGGCCAGGTTGGATGGGATTTTGAGCAGTCTGGTCTACTGAAAGGTATCCCTGCCCACAGCAGAGAGGTTGGAACTAGATGATTTTTAAGGTCCCTTTTTGTGACTATCTGAAATCCTGTGATCCATACATTAATCACAAAGAAAAAAGGAAAAACTAAAAACCCCTTCAACTTCAGAGGTAAAATTAACACTGCTTATTCCGTAGTCTGGTATTGTCTTCCATCTTCCCGAGAACTGACATTTTATACCTGTTCCAACTCACATTACTGATTTTTAATATAACGGGTTTTGAAGTATCTCTAAATTGAATATTGAATGCCTTCAATACTAATGCAATTCAACTGTTAGCTGCCGCCTTACCTGCAGCACCAGCACGAGAAGCTCTGCATAACACCTTTTGAGCAAGACCAAATTCAAAGCATTTTATTTCATGCTTGGCTTTATCCTTATTCTAATCAAGTACTTAATAAATTCCGTGAGGCTCACGCACAAATCCCAGTGACAAGCGTTTGTGAAGGAAGATAAAAGCAGAAAGCGAGCAGGAAGGAGAGCAGGATGGAGAGCATCTTCCCCAGGGATGAGGAGCTCACTTGCCAGGACGCGCTAACTAGCGGCTGCCACCTGCCGGCTAGAAAAAGAAAGTTTTTTTAAAAATTGGGAAATCATTCCGGAAGCAAGTTCTCGATCCGAATTCAAATACTGACAGGCTCTTTGTGTCATGCTGGGGGAAACGTGGCTTCCCGTTGGTTTCCCGGGACACAGAACAAGGGGCAGAGTCAGCTCCGACTCGCTTGCATGCGAGAAACACAGGAGTCAGGTGGACTCCAGGGTAGTCAACATATTTTGTTGCAGCTCATAAGATGATTGAAAGATCCAAACCTGAGCATAGTGCTGGAAAAAACTGGTTGTCCAGCTAGTTTTCTCTTATTGAAAGAGTTTCCAGGCACCAAAAAGATGGAAAGTGGCGCTACAGAGAAGGGTGGCTGAAATACCACAAACAGGTCTTAGAAAGCAGCTGTTAATGTACCGCCTCCCCAGGGTGGCACAGCACGTACCAGGGCAGCACAGCAGCAAAGACCACGTCTCTGCTTCTTTCTTGTTTGTCCATTTTCTGGGAACAAGCTTCGTGAATAAAAAATTTAAATTACTCTTTTAAGTTAAAATAAATAATTACAATTCTGTGCATTACCTGCATCCAGAGTCAGGCTCACACAAAAATTTCTAAGACTTTCCTAACTGCAGGCTTTCTGTCAACCACAATGTCTATGTAGATACATAAATAAAAAGCAACAGGCCCCGAAGTTCCAAAGTGAGGAACCATAACAGGCATGGTGCAGGTGAGGGGTGTGCTTTGGCTATCCCATGGAAAGCCACTGAGGAACACACAGTGTAACTCCTTACAGAAATAAGCAGCCTCTCCCACACAGCAACCGCTCCCTCCTTTGGAGAGACTGTTCAATAGCTGGCTCAAACACAGGCCTACCTTGTATCAAATCCTCCTTCCACAACTTCTGTTAATGGGAACCAGAAATTAGGTCTGTATCAGAACAAAGTCCACCCCTCCAAAGACTCTAATTAAAATAGGCTGCTTTTACACTTTACTGTGATTTTAAACACCGTTTCAAAAATTTTACAAAATTTCAAACCATCCCACACAAAAAAAACTCTCACTGACGGACTAAGGGTCCCTACAGTCCTACCAAGTGATCCCTGAATCTTGCTGGTTTGTACTGGGGAGCTTCTCTAGAGAGCCACTGTTAGGGCCACTGGGATGTGGCACAGTCAGCAAGGCTCCACACAAGCAACCAACAGGAGTCTAAAACAGCACATAGGCTTTTTTAAAAAGATGAAGGGCATGGGTGTCACTGAGCAACCTTAAGCACCTGATAGGCCTCATACCCTGCAGCGGTCTCTTTGGAAATGTTAATTTCTCCTTCTTCAAAAGGAGGAAAGATTACTGTGAAAACAAAATTTAATAACTTAATCAATTCAAACAAAACCACCCCAAATCAATTTAAAAACACCTACGTTCCTTTAGCCACTTTGCAAGAACCCTATAGGTTCTCCCTCAGCCCTCATCAGTCCTGCAAGACAAGCAACTACTCATCTCTGCCTTCCCCATGTGGACCACCAACTTCAATTCCCCATCCCCACCTGACACAATACTCAAACCAACACACTCAAGTTGTCAGAACAGTCCAACTTAATTTTATCCAAAAGAAACAGAGTGGGAAAAAGAGGCCACCACATCAAGGAATAAAGCTAGAGTAAAACTAGACAAGACAGCATTGTACCCTGGATCTGCATTCCGTTCCCTCCTGTGACAAACTACAAACACAGCTGCAGCTAGCAGATGATCCAGAGTAGCTGGATGGTTTTGTCTTTTCTTTTTTGTTTTGTCTTTTTTTGCCTCAATTTTTATTTTAAAAGATAAAATGAGAAAATACAGCATCACAGAAACTAAAAAGGCTGTAGAATTCCGTACATGGAGAAGGAATGAATGAGTTTTACACTTAAAACTTTAACAAGGCAGCAAGTACTATATTCTTCCTCTGCACATTAGTAAAAAGCTAAAATAACTGAATAGTCAGTCTAGAATATTGCCCTGATATATAAATCTCCAGTGTACAAGGAATTTTAAAAAATTTAGCTGGATTTCCTTGAGTGCTGCAATGCTGCAGCAGAAAGCGCATTTGAGCAGTGATCCCACAACGTGTTTAGCCTATTTGCACTTCAGGCAAATACTGTTTTCTTATCTCAGTCTTGGAAGTTTACAGTGAGTAGTAAATCTTATCTTTACACATCAGTACCTAACCCCATACTCCAAACTCCTCTCTCAACTCAAAATATCCGTAGGAAATCCAAAAAGACAAGCACATGGCCCTTAAGTAAAGGCTGCAGGGACATATTACAGACAGCTCACAAGTGCAGCGATGCCGCCAAAACGTTTCAGTAAAGTTTCTGAGATAGAGACCCACATGCAGGATTAGGGTGGAGCAACAAACAGACAACCAGTCATTTTGTGAAGGTTTTAAATCAGAACAGCTTGTATTTTATATTTTAAATAAAAAATGGCTTTGGTTTCCTAGTCAAGAGGGACAATAAAGCAGACTTCTTTTCATAGAGCATGATGCTGATCAAGTCAATCTGCAACACACATACGTAGTTCTCGACCACCCTTACATTTAAGTTACCCCCATGACTAAGTAGTTAATAAAAAGTTATCTTGGGTAAAAAATCAGGTGTTTTTTTCAGTAGAGTTTTAGAAGTTCTTGTGATTTCTGAAGCAGCTTTTTCCCCATTTTTCCAAGCAAGGCATCTGATCCCATGGTTGTCAGTGATGCTTTGTCCAACTAGTCTATGGTTGACAGGTTCAGTTCACTCATAGTTGGCCACATGCAGTTCAGCAGCAGCAGTCGACCTTCTCATCAGAGAGGTGGGAAAACTCTCACAACAAATGACAAATTTCTTAAAATACTTACTCATGCAATTTCCATCAGACTGATACATTTCACGCAGTTAACATTATTTTTTCTAGAACAATAAGTACATTTTAAAATGGAAGTCCTTGAGTTAAAAACGAAGACGTAACTTGGCTGCTCTTATCCATTCTGCTCTTTGATAACAGTCTTTTGACTGATGGTATATTTACAGAACAGCCAACTGGTGGCTTCACAGTAACAAATAAGATTGCCATTCTTTTAATTAACACCCAGCACCATCCCTTATCATAAACTATAGTAAGCATCTCTGCATAGCTATGAATATCTAAATACTTTTTAAAAACTAGACCAAGGTTTTCAGGAGTGTGTAGAAGGACATTCAGAATAGAATAATACAGAGACTATCCAAGTCCCACAGCCAGGAACACAAATCACTAGATAGCAAGGGTCCAATTCCCCTCTGCTCAGAGGGTTGGCAGCAGTTTGCATCCCTTGGCCTGATTCAAGTCCTCAAAATAGAGCTCACATTAAAATATATTAAATGACTTCAAGGACAATGAATACCATCAAGGTTACATAAGGAACAGAGCTGTCAAATAAAGTAGTCCCTTGTCCAGAAAGTATTTTCCCATGAATTACAAAGTTTTGGTACAGCAGCATAAGTTTTTAATAGTACACTAACAACAGAAAGCTCTCATTTCCAATAGCATTGTCAAAGTACATCTTTAAGACGATTTAAGCTTTAGGTTTGCATAATTTGTTTGGTTTTCTTAAAGCAGAGCGCACACAAAACAGTTGCAGCACTTTTATTGGGGGATTATTTGAACAGTCTATTCTTGGGTAGCCGACTTGTAATGTTTCAATGTGCGTGCAGAAGGATCAGTAGCTTTAACCCATCTTGGCATCCAGTAGTGGGGCAGCCAGCTGCTCCGCCCTGAGTAATGCTTTTCAAAGATCTGGCGGTAGTAATAACTTTCTTTAGTTTTAGGAGGATTGAAAGGATATTTCTCCGCTGCCTTCTCCAGTAAAAGGTCATCAACCTACAGACATAAGCAAAACTCAAGTTAAGCTGCAAATATCTTTAACTTTTAAAGACACACAAGGATTCACCAACCACTAAGTGTCCACAGTTTTGAAAAAAAAGGTCTATTGCAGAGGCACAGGTTTGACAGGTCAAACCTTTGTCACGGACTCACTTGATCTTTATGAATACATAAATGTATTTCCAGTGCTGTTGCTATTTCTCTGCATGACATGTAAAGCCCATTTCTCTGGGTCAGAACCACCTTTGTTAGTGAGGTCACAGACACTTCTTTCCTACCCTTCCTTTGCTGTGAAACAAGTGGAAAAACTTAAAGCAGTCATTTTGCCACGTAAGTGGCTTCCTAGGTTGGTTTTGTGGCTTGGAGAACAGGTGACTGTTTATATAACCACGGTCTTAGCAACCAGTGACCTGGGACGCAGAGGCAAAGACACCTGCAGTTGCTAAGTTGGCTAAGAAAGGGAGGATGAGTAGTTGTACCAGTTGAGGCAATTTCAATGAGCAGCTTCTGCTGCCAACATGCTGTCTAACTTTTCACGTCTGTGAAATAGATTTGCTGCTCCTACAGCAATACAGGCTCAGAGCAGGCAGCACAACACTGCTGCCTGACCCAACCACTTTCTTGCCTGAGGAAACAGAGAAAGAAAATAGGGAACAAAGAGTTGGTGGTAGGACAGACAAGCTCCCATCCACGTGCTTGACTACACATATTTCCATGTAACAGAGCTCTGGCATAAACAGGGTGCTATTCCTTCCTCTCCATGATTAAACTACCTCTGCACTCCAGAAAGGATTATCCCTTGTACAGAGTAAAAATGCTGTAAGTCTTCACTAGTTAACAATGCAAGCAGAGGCTTTAAAAAGCAAAAAGGCTTAGCTAGGGATGGCTTTGAAAAACAAATGACGCAAACAAGAAAGTACATTATAAAGTCATTATGTTGTTACTCAGCTGCAGAGTAAGTTCATGCAAGTGACTTCAGCTGAAGCAGCTGCTTTGCCTGTAACACAGAAATTGTGTTTGTTGATGCACAATCTAATTTGCAATCCAGATACTTAAATGATGTTCATTTCCTTACACAGTCATTTCTGGCAGGGTCTAACATTTCTTTGTTACTAGGATCATAAATGCCTTTAACCAACTCAGGTATCCAGAACACTGATTAAGATTTATTTTACTCCTCCACCAGGAAGCTCAAGTTAACTGTTACATCCAGATTTATTCTCTCAACTAAGCATGTGAGGTGCCTCCCATTGGCAACCATATCTAATAGACCTAAGTGAGAAAGGAAAAAAAGGTGGTATTGTACCTGTTGATCAATATAGTCCTGAAGAATGGAAAACCAGGATTTCTTTACTGATGCTATACCATCACTGAAAGCTTCTTTGGGTCTCCAGAGAATTTCTTTGGGAAGTAAATTGGAATCTTCAAAGGACAATCTTAAAAGGTATTTTTCAATTCCATTCTGTTTGCAGAACAAAAAGCAATGTCCTGAGTCTCAGGAATTGTAGTGCAAAGATATGGATTTAAACACTTATGAAATTATTTCCTTTCAGAAGTTTTGGTCAGAAAAGGGTTCCCAGTAGCCCAACAATTCAGTAAAATTTTTAAGAGCATGCTTAACTTTGGGTAGAGGACTTAACCACCAAATTCAGCAATCTGGTCGTGCTTAGAACATGTATCAGTGAATTTGTAAGCTCACACTTGGATCCAACCCTACTTTTACATACCTTTGGGATTCGCAGTTCTGCTGGCAGAGATAAATAATAAGAAGTAAACCGATGATCCAAAAATGGGACTCTCAGCTCAAGGCTAAGCAGACGGAATAAATAGAAAAGATACTGAATTAATCCAACAAGTCATCTACTTAGAAATTCCACAGCAGCTAAGCTTTCCCTGTCTTTCACATAAACATGAGGTTTTCTGCTTTTACTTAGAAGAAATTTCACTTGCATATTTACGACTACCTGATTTTAATTCACCGATTTGTAAAGTGTATGGTCTACACAGATTAAAGACTATGATATTTTATAATGCCACATGCTAGGCAGTTTATAATGCCCTGAATTTACAGTCCTATACGATCTGCAACAACCATTGCAACATGTATGCAAAAGCGCATTTTAAAAAATCCTCTTCCTCTCAGAGAACTACCAAGTCACTCACTAGGAGTGCATCAGCATTTGTAAACGTATCATAGAACCAAGCAAGGACTTCTGCTGTAATTTCTGAAATCCACATTTGTTTGTGTTTTCAAGAAACAACAAAAAGGAGCCCTACAGCATTCACACTAGCTCTCTCCTACACCAGTGGTAGATATACATGTACAAAGCCTTCCCACTTTCGTATACCACAGCTTCTAAGGACACAGAAGGCAGCAAATAAAATGACAGTAACTGCATCTTCAGCAGAAAGAACCCCTCTCAGTGTATCTCAAGAGACATTATGCTGTCCACCTTCACAAGTGAAAGGAGATGTTATACTGCATCCTAATAATTTCATTGTCTCTTTAGTTTCTACACTGATAAAAAGCTTCAGCTACTTCAAGTAATACCCACTTTACCAGAAAAAACCCACATGAACCCAGTACTGAGTATTCAGCAATCAAATACTGAGGGCTCCATTTCTCCATATATTGACAAGATTTGCACTGCAAGTCCTTCCCTTTAGTTATTCTTGTTCCTAACTGATAATGGTAGTCTCATCCTTTCCTCTCCACTCTTAGTTCCTCTCCCTTTTCTCCATAAATCTGAACTCCTTAAATTCTGTTTTAATTTGTTAATATGAAGGTTCTTTCTTCCTAGCAGTGCTGTGCAGTGCAGACCAAAGAAAAACAAAAGCAGCCACCATGTGATATTAAACAGTCTTGAAATTGTGGCAAAAATTTTCCACATGAAACAAATTATGAGGCAAATGGCAGGTCTCCAGCACTTTACCCAACTTTTTTATAGGAAAGAGAAACATAAGAAAATTCTAAAAAGCTAGGCAAGTCATTTTGTGGCAGGATCAATATACAACAAAAGCTTCCCAATAGCTAAGTTGTTTGCTTTGCCAAAGGTACCATCTTTTTCTTACCTACAGACAGCTTTCCAACATTATTCTCAGTTTAATTAATGTATTTCTTTAAGTAAAATGCTTCTGTTTAGTAAAACGATACTATTTTCTACAGTGCTCAATTTGGAGATTCTTTAAGGTATCAGTTACACAGATTGTATACTAATACCTCTTTATTACAGTCAGCTACCTGACTAATGCACATACTTTTCTCCTTTCAGTGTGTTGTTTTAGTACTGATGATCATCAGATTCAAGATTCTTCTTGTCTAAACCTCCAAAGACCCCAAAGTCAAATACAAGTTTGCCTTCCCTGCTCAACTCTGAATACATGTATTTCTAATTCACTGCTTCTGTAAAGACCAGTACAGTCCCAGACAAAAAATATTTCAGTTGGCAACACAGTGGGCCCTACAGTCACAGATCAGATTAAATCTGGCAGTGTGCTTTACTGTTGCTCAAATTCCTTCAGGCTACAACTTCATGTTGGCATACAAATCCTCAGCAGTCTTTTATTGCCTAATCTTCTTTTGCTTTTAAATTATGAGTGCTCAGCATCCAAGGGAATACATTTTACCCATGCGCTGCAGTAGTTCTGTCTGCACGAAGTACGTCAAACAGGTAGAGCTCTTTCAAAAGCCTCTCACTCTCTTCTGCAGCTTCCTCGGGAGATGGCGCCTGAAAACAAACACAGCATGGAGCACACAGGTGGAACACAGCTGCACTGAGGGAACCATTGCTGGCTGGCCTGCATTTGAATTGTAGTTACCACCAAGTGATCTCAAACCCAGCAAAAACTACATACAAGAAATAACAGTCTCAGGAATTGCTGAAGATTAAAGAAGCTATTTTTAGATGATTAAATCCCTCGGATTTTATGCCACCACAGAAGAAAAACTCAACATATATACAGTTGTGACAACTCTCAAACATCACACCTTGAAATCTCAGAGATGTTCTGCTGAAAGGCGGAACAAGCAGCTCAAGGGCATTCTATATAGTGCATATATTTACCTTATGGAAATATATATATCCCTGTGTCAGCTCATCTGATCCCTCTCCTGAAAAAATGACCACACTGTCTGTTTTCTTCCGTATATATTTGGAGACAAGGTACATACCTTAAAAAAAAAGTATAAAGTTATTAAAGTACATCTACATACATGATGCTATATACAGCTAGTAGGTTTTAAATTTAGCCTTTTAGAAATTTGTCTCCTACACTACTTTCTTCTGTAGCAAACAACTAATGTAAAGTAGCATCTCATGGTTACTCAAAGCCACCAACAGCCACACTAAGTTGGTGCTGCAAATACATCTAAACTGTGTATTTACACTTGGCCCTCAAAATATCAGAAAGATGTGTCTACTTGTGATCCTGGGAACACTGGAGGATTCCCATAGGAACACACAGAGGAGCTGTTCTGACTCAATATGAAATCAAGCGCATTAATTCCAGCACGGTGCTGAAGAAACCTTCCAGCCATGGAGAAAAGTAAAAGTTGCTGTTTAACTCTCTGCCACTCTGAGTTGAACTGGATGAAGCCCTTTTTTCAAAATTTTTTGTAAAGAATTATTTATTAAACAGAATTATGCCTTCCACTCAATGCATCTTTCTGAATGGTATGCTTTTATAACAGAAGCATTACAAATCTAATGAAACAGATCTAGTTCATTATTTCTTATACTAAGCAGCAAATCACTAATAAAAAATGCCAGAAAAAAGTTTGCTTTAATTTTTAAAGAAATGAATTCATTATTTCACATTGCTAAATCCCATCTTCATGGACAAAATTCCATGCAGGGAGTTCAGTTTCAAAAACTGTGTTGCCTATTTGGCTTCATAACTCTTCTATGACATTTTAGGATGACACAAGATTAACTGAGTAAAATGCTGTAGCTTGCATTATGCAAAAGGTCCCATTGGATTAGGGTTTTCCCCTCTTACCAGGCTGGCAATGCTTTGTTAGAAGCTGCTGGTGACTTCTTCGCTTCTCAGAATCAAACATACATTATAAGAACCTGTGTTACTAAGCCTATGTTACTAAAGGGCAGTAATAAATACTTCACCTTAGTATTAAAATTATGCAAGGATAGGGTAACTATGCTTTGCTATAATAATATTCAATACCTCAGAAAACCTGTGAATTTCCCCCTTCCTCCAAGGCTCATACTTACTAGAGCAGAAAACTTAGACCTGCAGATCTAACGTTTCTTCTTTATGTAACTCATTGTTTATCATCTCAAAGCTTCAAGAACAGTTCTTGACAACTGTTTTGTGCAGTCAGGGACTTGCAAATAACTGCTTTTGTCTCAGTGTGGTATCACAGATAAGACTGGGGAGCAGAAGTTTGGTGTCCCAGTCCCCAGGTTCTGTGCCAGCTAAAGGATCTAGCAAGATGACCATGCTGGTTTGCATAAAAGTTATTTGGGTGATATAAACCAATGATTGCCATTAAAAAAAAAAATCTTACCAATAGAAGCTCTTATTGTTGTTATATCATAGGTTTCCAAAGAGAAGATAACCTCCTCTATTGCCTGAATCCCCTCCTCAGTATTAAGTATGACTTCATGATGTTCACTGCCTATATGTGCTGCCACCTGTTTCCAAAAGGTCAAAATAATGCATCACTTTTCAACTAAAATATTTTATAAACATACATTGTGTTTAAAGCAAACACATTTAGTGAAAGCACCAGCTCCCTTCTGCTACAGCGAAAATTATGACATTAGACCAGGAAAAGACGTTACTTAGCAGCTCTTTGACTTGCAGTGGTGTGTTCCCAGAGATAACATAGTCTCCTTAATTACAGTGTTCAATCATGATTGCAACAGACCATCCAGCTGCTTGCCTAAAATGTTAACAGAATCTGTAGAGACTAAACATTCCAGATATCTGCCCTTAAGAGAAAAAGCAGCACAGAAGTAATGAAAGCCTGCATAGTACCCCAGATGCCAAACGGTTTGTACAAAGCTGTTAATTCAGCAAACTGATAATTAACTTGCAATACTTAACATATATACAAATGCCTTAGTATAGGAACCATAGCATGGAGATCTACCCTAAAACCCAGAGACAGAACTGAGACAAGTCCAAAGTACCATTCTGGCAACAATGCAATGAGGACTCCATCATGAAAGTATTCCAAATGCAAAAGAAAACAGGTAATGTTCCAGTTGCCTCTTTTGTAAGATTAAGCAGCAAATGTTGTACCGAATGACTTACTGCAAACTGATTTGCATCATAGCAATAAATGAATATGCAGTGTTACTATTAATGCCATACCATGAATTTAGCACCATTAATATACACTGTTTAGCATTCAGTAGCTCAGAACAAACTGAAAGCAACGCTTAAGATACCTTCCTGGCAGCAAGTAAGTCAGGGCTGTTTTCCATTCCAATTGCAAAGGTTTGTAATGGATAATTAATGTTGATTTCTTTCATCAGTTTCAGAAGAACGGCTGCAACCAAACTGGAATCTAAGCCCCCTGCCAACAAAACAAATCATCTGATTAGGTGTTTGAATGATGTTTTGCTTCCCCCTTAATGATCTAGATACTAGAGTCCAATGAGTGGGCTTCATTTTTAAGCTGGGTGAAGGTACTTCTCATACAAATGCACATTTACCTCTGCTTAATAAAAGAATCAGGCAACTTTAGTGGAACATTTTCAGTAACAGTTGTTAGTACTTCTTATGTCAGAAGCATCAGTGGAACTCCTTCTTTAAGATAAACAGGAAGTGTACTGAACACATTGTACCACTAGAGAATATGCCCTTTCTCAACTCTGCTAAAATGGGATTTATTCTCCATTTCAAAACCACTCCCTATCTTCCTCTTACCTACATGTTTGATGGTCTACTGATAGGACTAGGGATATTTTTTTTTGTTTGATGTGAGTAAAAGAACAGAATCAAGTAAAAGAACAGAATGCTAAGTGTAAGGGTTCCACTCCTCTCCGATCATTCTTTTTTTCCCTCCTCTTCTTTCTAGAGGAGAGTGAAAGGATTTGAACAGTTTGGAGAACAAGCAAAAAATAAAACCAAGAGATGCACAAGCTCCCTAGATGTACTCTAAGGATCCACCTTCTCATTATCATGAGCTAGTTCTGCTAATCCTTGGCTAGTTCTACTTGCTGTTTTCCTACAAAGTACTGAGCAAAACACAGTACCTGTTTGCCCACAACTGCCTGCAGTTCTGATAAGCATGAGGCAAAACCCTCTTCTCTTTGGTCCTACAGTCTGCATGTATTTTTTCAGCTAAGTGCATTAGCATCAATTCCCACCCTGATCCCCTTTGTGGACACGCTGTCTTGTAAAAAAAATATTTCCTGTCAAAATTACATGCAAATTCTGAGAAAAGGAGAGCACAGAAAGCAGAGCACTCAGGATGCAGAAATCAGGAAAATAAAAACCCGAGTTTCCACTGTGAAGTTGAAGAATTCCCTCTGTGATTGGAAACAAAAGCAATTCTCTGTGATGTTCCAAGCATACTCAAAATTTTGAAGCACTGAGATACTCTGGTATTATTTATACCAGCACAGGCACTTAGTTTTGCTGCTTTCTGCATGTGCATCTGAGGAGCTGCTGACTGCCTTCTAATTTGATATTTGAAATTTGGGGTTTAAACAAGCTTTTTTACTGAAACTGAGATCTTCCAACTCTGTGTATCTTCCTGTTTAATTTACTTTCTTCCTACTTTTTATGATTGCATAGTAAAGAAATGGTCCAGCGCTATCTCCTGGTCAGTTCTCTCTCATTCAGATGCACATTTAATAGGGTTCATGACAAATGAGTGTAATTACTGATGCTCAGTGAATGCACGTAAAGCATTCCAGAACCCTAACCACAACTACCAAGTGCTACACAAACACAGGAAATAAGGTGTCAGATCCATGGTTACAGAGCCTTACCTCTGTAAAGTACCTCTGTAACACCGAACCACCAGCTAAATCAATCAACAACTTCCTGTACCACCAGCTATTACCTTATCTGCAAAAAAGTGTAGCAAGTAATTTTGGTCCAGATGGTCTCCTATAATATGGTAAATTAAGAAAGTTTAGGATGGAGACTAAACCAAAGGTGGCAAGTAAGAATTTCACTTCCTCCTGCGTCTGAAACATGCCGAGGCTTTCTTATAGGTTCAATCTGCACAAAGTGAATGCAATAATTACATTTCCTTTGAAGACACCAACCTAAAGCCTAAATCTCATGTATTTAAGAATACATTGAGTGATTTTCAATACGAACACTATATTTATTTGTCTTATTTTAAAATGCTCAGTGTCTCAATAAGCCAAGATCCCAGCCCAGAGTAAACTTTAAAAGCATAAGACTTTCAAGATAGTTGTAAACTGGAAAACTTTATTCCAAACTAACAAGTTGTCCGCTGCCTGTTCTAAAAAGCAAATGAAGATTCAGATCACTTGAGGTACATCGCAGCAGAACAGCCAATATACTTTCCTTTAACTAGTAGAGGATGGGGAAAAGAGAGAGAAGATACAGAATCACTGTGGTTCTTGCTACTTACCTGACAGAAGACAACCAATCCTTCTGTGAGCCATCAAACGTTTTCTAACAGCATTTTCAAATAGAATACGGATGTTGCTTTTCACTGTTTCAAGGTCAAAACCTGCTCAAAAAAGAAAAGAGAAGGGTAAAAAAATGTCCAAGAAGTGTTACTTAGACTTTGCTGGATGATGCTAACTAGGAAACAAAGATATTTGTCTGAATCTCCTTTGATAACAAAGACACGCAAGCCCACTTTTATACA
This sequence comes from Oriolus oriolus, assembly GCA_013400235.1. Taxonomy (NCBI): domain Eukaryota; kingdom Metazoa; phylum Chordata; class Aves; order Passeriformes; family Corvidae; genus Oriolus; species Oriolus oriolus. Next base: position 484,087 of record VXBT01014047.1, read on the forward strand.
TGACTGCCTACAAAAACAATTTTAAAGTCCCTATATTTTAAAGGTTCTTCCAGGTTGTTTTCTTTCTTAAATTGTACGTTTTAAACCAATCAAATCAAACTTTACATTCAAAGATCATGATTTTTTGACTTTTAAATCAGAGTAAAATCTTTGCTGTACTACCTGAAGGCAGAGTTTCCACTGTATCACATCCAACATGGAGTGGTTCATCTTTGCAGCTATGAAATTTTACTAATTCCACTGACGCAACCTTGCCAGAGGGCTTTAAATCCAACACTTCATAATGACCCGGAAGAAACGGTTCCACTTTCGAACACAAGGATGTTGAATGCTTTAAGTTGATAAGTCCTACACATAAAATGGGAAAAAAGAAAAATGTCAGAGTTTTTGACTTAAAATGGTTAAGTTATGCCTCACTTAACAGCCCTTCTACTAAAATTATACACAAATATTTTCTCTGGATCCTAAACCTGATATTAAAAAAACATCCTTTTGAGTCAGCATCAGTCCTGGCTAGAGCATGATTCTGCTTCTGGAAGGATGTACACATACATCTGAGCCATCTCAAGCTGAGGCAGATAGCAGAGAAAGCAAACCAGCAAGTTTTACTAATTGGCAAGTAGCAATTTATCCCTGTGAGCACTAGGAAGAGCACTTTTCTAACTGACTACATGATGTCCAGGTCAAGGTATAACATGCTTAGAAAATTTGAATTACAATTATTAATTAATTTTGTGATTAAAATTAAGTGTAGTCAAGCTAACAAGGGGTTTGCAATAAAACAACATCATTGTAGTGATTGCTTCATTGACATACATTTAGTGATTTCAAAACTCATCGGTTTTCAGCTAATCTACCCTACTGCTATTGAATGCCACGGATCAGAGTTGTAGCCAAATCTCATTTCCATTCCCCACGTGAAAGAGAATGTTTTGCACCTGCTGGTCCCCTGGATGCCCCTTGAGGACATCCTCAAAAGGGACACTGAATTGCTGTTAGAGAGGGACTGATGATTCACTGTGATTGTTATAGGACACAGTCTCCAAAATATTCACTTCCCTTCTTCTTTCCCAAGCAACAGAAATGGTGCAGCTTTTAGTATTACTATATAGTACTACTATTAGAAGAGTCAACCTACACTGGAGTCTGATAATAAAATAGATATACAATAAATGGGAGAGAAATAATCATAAAAGTCAATTTCAGTCAAAGTGCCTTTTAGGCAATAAACTCTCTTTTGACACTGTTTGGATTTGTTCATGATAGTGCCAAGACTAGAGATAATTACTTTAAAAGAGAGAGAGTGATGTGTCATCTCAAAGAAAAAAATCATCATCAAATAAAGTATGTGATTCCAGGAAATTACCCAGTGCTGCAGTAAATTTCAGTAGTTTCAAAATTCCTGGCTTTTACAGATTAGCAGTTCTTGTGGCATAATTACTTAGTTCACTACATAACACCAAGACCAATAACTTATTGTAGCATAAGTCTAGTCTAAGTCAATAGACGATGTTTAACTTTAGCCTAACATAAAACATCTTGAATTCAATACTGCTAGTACTGCAGAACACAAAGAATTCTCATTAAATAAACAAGTTGTTTTAGAGATATTAAGGACAATTAAACATCTTGGATGTTTTTATTTTAATGATGTGTAGTTCTTATACTACTAAATATAGCTCATATATTACTGAACTTACAGTTCATTTTCTCTTCACACTAAGAAAAGCACAACAAAGAAGTTTGTATCCAACAGCAATACCTAAGATTATTTAGGCACTAAACACAACTGGCTTTACCTTTTGCCTCAGAACAGACACCCAAAAATCCATCATCAGTCAGCACCTTAAACAGTGGTCTGACTCCATAGGTATCTCTCGCCAGAAACACTTTTCTGTTTGCAGTGTCCAGAAGGATGAAAGCAAATACACCATCTAGCATGGATGCTGTTTGTTCTATTCCTCCTCTGTTGTAGAGATGAAGGATAACCTCACCATCCACTAGTGTTTGAAAGTCAAATCCAAACTGCTTCTGAAGCTAAGAAAAAATATAAAGAAAAACTAAATAAGCATTTGCAAACGCTGGCTGCTGAGTAATTGTTTCATAAGAATAAGCTTGTACGTCAAATCACAGTTTAGAAGTTATATAAATATTTCTGCCAAAGAAGGAAATTATATTTTTATGTTCAAAGTTGTACTGGGTTTGCACGGCCAAGCTTTGGTAGTGGAGGTACTACAAGGGTGGCTTCTGTGAGAAGCTGCCAGAAGTGTTCCCCACATCTGGCAGAGCCAATGTCAGGTGGCTCCAGGATGGACCTGTTGCTGGCCAAGGTCGAGCCAGTCAGGAATGATAGTA
>VXBT01014052.1:33103-55865 GCA_013400235.1 Oriolus oriolus
TCCGCCCATCCCAGTGGGACCCTGCCATTGCAGTGGGATCCTGCCTTTCAGTGGGATCCTGCCTTTCCAGTGGGATCCTGCCTTTCAGTGGGATCCTGCCTTTCAGTGGGATCCTGCCTTTCAGTGGGGTCCTGCCTTTCAGGGGGATCCTGCCTTTCCAGGGCAGTGACCTGTTCAAACAGAGCCCTGTGTCCAACACCAGAGTGGGAATGAGCACCTCCCCACCCCCCTGAGCATCACATGGCATTTGTCACCCATCCTGTCCCCATGAGGGGCTGACAGTCTCCGTCTGCTCTCTACATCTCCCTGGGAGGGTGGGCAGGCCCTGGCACAGGGTGCCCAGAGCAGCTGTGGCTGCCCCTGGATCCCTGGGAGTGCCCAAGGCCAGGCTGGACGGGGCTGGGAGCAGCCTGGGGCAGTGGGAGGTGTCCCTGCCCAGGGCAGGGGTGGGATGGGGTGGGCTTTAAGGTCCCTTCTAGCCCAAACCACTCCAGGATTCTACGATTCCATGGTTATATGATCCTGGCTTGCATCCTGCAGACAAGGGGAAAAGGGCTGTCCCAAATAGCCAAACATCCTTAAAACTGGGAAATTTTGGTCCTGGCTGCAGATTGACCCTACACCTGAGGGCTGGGGCAGTCACTGGGGTCAGGTAGAGGTCAGTTTATTCACAGGTTAACAGCGAAGGGAGTCCAGCAACTCCTGGGGCCAAAGCTTGGGAGCAGAGGCAAATCTGCTGAAGAAGGACATGGGAGAAACACATTGAAAATACAATTAACCCTGACCCATTTGAGAAAATTCCCAAACCCCAGAATCCTAGAATAGTTTGAGTTGAAAGGGACCTTAAAGCTCACCCCATCCCACCCCTGCCATGGGCAGGGACACCTTCCACTGTCCCCAGCTGCTCCCAGCCCCGTCCAGCCTGGTCTTGGGCACTCCCAGGGATCCAGGGGCAGCCACAGCTGCTCTGGGCACCCTGTGCCTCCCCACCCTCCCAGGGAAGGATTTCTCCATGTCAGAAGGGGACACTGGGATTCCCTCTGAATGGGGCTAAAGCAGGTCCTGCCTTCCCCAGCCCCTTCCCCGCTGCCCTGCGCAGCCCAGGGCAGTCCCACAGGGCGTGAGCTGCCCGTGCAGTGTGGCTGTGACCCGGGGAGTTCCTTTTCCAGCAGGCTCCTTGCCCAGGCAGAGCTCTGTGCCACCCCAGCAGCGCCAGCTGCACGTGCACAGCACTTCAGAGGTGACGTGAGTGACTTTTGCATCACAGAAATTACCCCAACCAGCTTTTTATGGGATTCCTGTTGGGTTTGGGATGGGATTATCACAGCAAGCAGAAATGCAGCGAGGAGCAGGGTGTGCACGGGCCAGGGCAGAGCCTCTGTTCCGTCCTGCATGGGGAAGGCGGGTGAGCTCCGATCTCAGCTCTGCTGCGCTTTCAGCCTTTTCACACACAGGGAAAAGGGAATGCTGAGGAGCACCCAGGCCAAACCTGCAGTGCTGGTGCACATTCCCTGCTCACAGCCTTCCTGCCCTCCTGCACCCCTCAGAGCTGGAGCCTGGCAGCCAACACCAGCCCCAGCCCCAGCCCTGGCAGCCTCCAAGGGCACAGACAAGTTCCCTCACGCACACTCCAGGGTGTTTTCACCAGATCCACCCTTAAAAGGACATTTTCTCCCGAATGACTGGGGCAAAACAAGCCTTCCTCCGCTCCCTGGTGCTGCTCGCTCTGGGTTATACAGCAGCAGGAAGAGCTGTTCCTGTGAGCTCATCCCCCTCTCCCCTTTCTCGCCCGTCACACGCCCCAGAGTTCAGTGTATTGATGGGTTATATAATGCCACCGCAGCTTCAGGCGTGCTTTGTCCCCATCCTATTTTTACCAGCCAGCCTCTCTTTGTCCATTATTCCCTGAGCTGAAGGCCCAGGCCTCTCTGCTGCCAGAGCTGGGGGGTGGGTTTGCAACCTGCACTTGGAATTGAAAGCCATTATCCCGAGTGCTGATGATTTCCTGATGGACACTGAGGAGCTGTGGGCAGTGCATCCCTCTCCTCTCCCATTGCTGAGCCGGGGATGCTTTTCCCCACACCAGAGTCCAACATTCCCATTCAGCAGTCGGCTGGTAACGGGTCCCAGCAGTACCAAAGGATTCAGCAGAGGCAGGAATATTTTTAGGCAATCCTTTGGGATGAGCCAGGTTTTCCTGCACAAATGTAGGATGCTACAGGCACGGAGCAGATTTGACTGCAAAGGAATGACTGATGCTGGAGGTCTCATGGAACTGGTTGTGAAACACCATTAGTTTTCAGAGCAATGTATGATAATGTGCTAATAGACGAGAGATCATTGCCAAGGATCTGTAACACGGCCCCGGGTGCCTTCAGAGGGATCAAGGATTAATCACCAGTTGGCCGCTGATTAAGGGCCAGTAACGGGGTGTAAACTCACACTGGGGGCACTGGTTTGGTTCTTTTCATTTTTTTTTTTGAGTGCTGCATGCCAGAATTTGAGCTGACCCTTCCCAGAGCTGTGGGGGTGCCCTGAGGAACGAGGCAGTGACCTAAAAAACGTTCCCTCTAAAACCATAAAGAGTGGTTTGGGATTGAAGGGACTTTAAATCCCATCCCATTCCACCCCCTGCCATGGGCAGGGACACCTTCCAGTGTTCCAGGCTGCTCCCAGCCCCAGTGTCCAGCCTGGCCTTGGGCACTGCCAGGGATCCAGGGGCAGCCACAGCTGCTCTGGGCAACCCTGTGCCACTTGTACATCTGTAAAGAATTTCTTCCTAATATCTGATCTAAATCTACCTTCCTTCATCCTAAAGCCATCCCTCCTTGTCCTGTCCCTCCAGGCCTTGTCCCCAGTCCCTCTCCAGCTCTCCTGGAGCCCCTTCAGGCCCTGCAAGGGGCTCTGAGCTCTCCCTGGAGCCTTCTCCTCTCCAGCTGAGCACCCCCAGCTCTCCCAGCCTGGCTCCAGAGGGGCTCCAGCCCTGGAGCAGCTCCGGGGCCTCCTCTGGGCTCTCTCCAGCAGCTCCAGGTCCTGCTGGTGTTGGAATTCCCAGGGCTGGGGCAGCTCTGCAGGTGGGGAATCTCCTGAACGGGGCAGAGGGACAGAATCCCCCCTCCCCTGCTGGTCAGGATTCTACTGATGCAGCCCAGGATGATAAATGAGGGCGATTGATGGGAAAGGATAAATGGATACAGAAAGCTGGGAATGAAATCAGGCACTTCTGCAAGAGAAGTTCACTGAAACCACTGAACCCCAAAACTTCTCAGTCCAGGAAGATGTTTTTTGCAGAAACACTCATTTAATCCTTGGAGAAGTTTGCAAGCAGAGGTAAATGATTTATTAATGAGGAATAAAGGAGAAATAATAATGGTTGTCTATGGCATGATCTACATATTGTTAAAAAATTGATGTCAAAGGAAGGTAAAGACAATGGGAGAAAAAGCAGTGTTTGAGTCAAAAGCGAGAAATATGGCCAGGTTTTGAAACCATCTCCAGATTCAAAGAAAGGAAAATATAATTTCCATGGAATTTTTCATGGAATCATGAAATGGTTTGGGTTGGGAGAGATCTTAAAGCCCATCCAGTCCCATTCCCTGCCATGGGAAGGGACACCTCCCACTGTCCCAGGCTGCTCCCAGCCCCGTCCAGCCTGGCCTTGGAAAGTTCTGCTCTTTATCCAATAATTGTTGTGAGGGTGTGGGGGCTCCTGTGGGAGTGAAGTGGGGAGAAAAATTCAGTCTTACAATAGGAACTTTCCTATTTGGGGAGGTGTGTGGGGGAATAGATTCATTTCCAGTAAGGAGCAGTGTTTATTTCTGCCATTACAGGAATATTTACAGGGAGAACTCGTAGGACAGTGTCCTTCAGCCCTCTTGCATGGTGTCCATACTCCCATTGCCACTCTGCGCCGGTCTGAAACAAACACAGAAAAACTAAATGGAAACAAGCAAAAAACCGAAACCGAACCAACCAACCAAACCCCCAAAACCAAACCAAGGCAGAATTGCTCAATTTCTAGGAAAGGCAAGAAACAGGCCTCCAGCTCAGGGCTTTTGGAAACATCAATTAAAACTTTTCATCAAAATCAACTGCATAATTTTTTCCCTTGTCTCTCCACTAAATAAAAATATTCAATAAAAATCAGGGAAAAGTTGCTCCTGAGTGAGTCCCCATGAGCCCTCTCTGCCAAGGGCTCTGGGATCCCCTGGCTCACATTCTCCACTGCCCAGTGGCTCACTGGGAGAACTGGGAGGGAACGTGGGCAAGCCCCTCCCCGTGTCCAGCATCACTGTGCGGGCACACGATGATGCTCCTGTCAGTGAGTCAGCCCAGGCCTGCAGTGCACAACAAGAGACAGTGATTCGGTGTCAGGACAGTTCCTTTGGCCTGCAGGCTGTCCTTAGTTCCCAGCCGTACTTACGGCTGAGGAATGTGAGCTTCACGCCGTGGTTTTTGTGGCAACGTTGCGTACATCGAAAATATAAATGGGCTGCGGGGCAGGGGGAGGTGGGGATGAGTGCAGGATGAGGGATGGATTTAGGAGAGGCAGACAGAGTGTCACAGAATTATCAAAGTTGGAAAAGACCTCCAAGATCATCAAGTCCCACCTTCGACCAAACACCCTGGTGTCACTAAACCAGGTGCCAGCTGTCCCTTAGTAAATAATTCCTTTGTCATATCTGATCTAAATCTACCTTCCTTCAGCTTAAAGCCATCCCTCCTTGTCCTGTCCCTCCAGGCCCTGTCCCCAGTCCCTCTCCAGCTCTCCTGGAGCCCCTTCAGGCCCTGCAAGGGGCTCTGAGCTCTCCCTGTGAACATCTGCTCAGTTTTTGAACACTTCCAGGGCCGGTGACCCCACCATTGCCTTTTCCAGTTCTTAACCACTCTTCCAGTGGACAAATTTCCCCTAAGATCCAACCTGACGCTCCCCTGGTGTGCCCAAAGGAGGTGAACAAGAGAACGTTCTCATTCTCGCTTTCCTGAGCGCAGATTTTTTTTCAATTATTAAAAACTCCTTCTATTAAAATTAATTAATAATCCTTTAAATTATTAAAAACTCCTCCTGTTAAAGCTTCTTTGATCCTATCTGCAGACCACACTCTCATGCTGGGGGATTCCTCTCCTCTCCTGGGCAAGTGCAGGTGTGGCAGAGCCTGGTCCCACCTCCCCTCCTGCAGCTGGGGCAGGATGGACCCTGGCACTCCCACCGGGTGAGGAGGCACTCGGGGGCAGCAGCCTGGGCAGGCTGGACCTCTGCCAGGCCGAACCGACTCCTCCAGGCACCTCTTGTTGAGCTGCCAAGGAAAATTTTGGTGAGGCAGAGGCAGCTGAGTCCAGGAGGGAGCCTCGCCTGCAAGCAGAGCTCCTCGGGGAGCAGGTTTGGGATCTCTTAGGGAGGAGCAACTCATGCAGAGAGCAGGCAGAGGCAGCTCTGGGCACACACGTGTTACTCCAGGAGCACCCAGCGGCTTCTCTTAGCATCCTGCTGCCGAGGGGTGGCTGTGCCAGGAGGCTGCTGGAACGGGCGTTAGCACCCAGGAATGCTGGCTGGGGTAGCCAGGAGGGAAGGTGCAGCAGCATGAGTTCACAGGGAAGGTATGATGAAGTCACCCAGCTTTATGAGAGATGAGCAGGGCCCTGAGCTCTGAGTCATGGCTGCAAATGCACCTGAGCACAGGGAGAGACCGAGGCACGGCCCTGGACCTCCAGCTCCTGCACTAAACAGCCCAAGAGAAAGGGAGACTGAAGCTTGAGAGGCAACTGAGCTGGAGGGACACGAGGATGGGAAAGGGTCTGGAGCAGCTGAGGGGCACTTGGTGTGTCCAGCTGGAGCAGAGGACACCGAGGGCAGAGCTCAGCGGGGGCTGCAGCTCCTCCCGAGGGGCAGCTCCGATCCCGGCTCCCTGGGACACACTCAGACACCAAGGCCCACGGACTGTCCCAGGTGATCCCATTGCTTCTGGCTGAGCAGGACTCTTTTGTGGAAACACCTCCTAATCTTGGTTTCACGTTAAGTAATCGCTTCCGCACGTGCTGCCCACAGGATCCTCTGCGGTGACACATAACCACAGGATTACGAGCACGCCGGATTTGCCAGCACCTAAACCCCAGACTGGCAGCAAACCCCAAACACGGCCGGGCCCACAGCGCGTTACCTGCCCCGCATTTCAAGCTGCGGGCTGGAGGAGGCTGGGATTCTTGTAGGAAAGGATGGAAAGCGTCCACACCTGGCTGGGTGATGGTTGCAGCCACAGCCCCACAAGCAGCAGTGGTGGTGTGGCAGCAGCACAGCTCGTGGGGCAGTGGGATTTACCTCCAGGACAGGAAACAAGGACAGCTCGGGGCGTGGGGTCATTGGGGAGCCACCCTGGACAGCTGTGACTGAGGGACTCTGAAACCCTTTCCATTCTCCACATGTTTGTAAAGCAGGGAGCCAGCAGTGAGTCTGGAGTGCCTGTGAATGTCAGGCTGAGCTCAGAGGTTTCCTCAAAGCTCTTGATCCCTTGTAGCTGGGCTTTCCCTTGGGATCTGAGCTTAGGATCTTGGAGCCACAGAACACCCTGAGCTGAAGGGACCCACAGGGATCACCCAGCCCAGCCCCTGGCCCTGCCCAGACACCCCAACAACCCCACCCTGGGCATCCCTGGCAGCGCTGCCCAAACGCCCCTGGAGCTCTGGCAGCCTCGGGGCCATGCCCATTCCCTGGGGAGCCTGGGCAGTGCCCAGCACCCTCTGGGGGAAGAACCTTTCCCTGAGCTCCAGCCTGAGCCTGCCCTGGCCCAGCTCCGGCCGTTCCCTGGGTGCTGTCCCTGTCGTGGGATTTCTGGCAGTGGTTGATCAGCCTCACTGTTCACTCCTTTCCAGTGATTCCTACTCTGATTTTGACCTCCAGCCACTGGAAATTCCAATTACACACTTGTCTGCTCTAATGCATCACCAACCACCCCAATCAACCTTAAAAAGACCAAGATTTGGGGGTTGCTGGCAGCTGAACCTCCTCAGATGGGAGATGCCTCTGGAAAGTGCCTCAGAGTTACTTGAAAAATAAATCTTTCGAAGATCTACCCCAGGAGTGTTGATTTGAAACAACTGGTGCTGGTTGCAGTTCCAGAGACCCATGACATAAGATCTTAACAGCCTTGGGATCCCTCCAGCATTGTTGGGCAACTGGTTCAGCAGAATCATAAAAAAACTGTGTTTGTTGACGTGGAGAACCTTGGCACGAGAACCCAACCCCCGGCCACACTTGCCCTTGGCAGAGGCAATTCCCAATGGGGCTCTGGGGCAAAGGAGAGATCCTGTGGGAAAGACTCTCCAAAGACCTGAAGGTCGAGGGAAACTGCGGAGCAGTTTATAGGTGAAAAAAGATCTTCAGAGAAGGACCAGGAAAAGTAGAAAAGGAGGGGAGCAGCCCACTGGAAACAGGCTGGGTGGCGCTGCAAAATCTGGGGGTTGCCGTGGGTTTTGTTGATATTATTTTTTCTGGGGCGACCTCAGAGCCTCACCCCTGTCCCTTGCCAGCTCTTGGTCGGCATGGATGTCCCTGGTGTGACCACGCCAGGATCCAGGCGGCACGGTGACCACGTCAAGGCTGGCTGGCAGTGGCATGGCATGGTGGCCCTGGGACAAACCCGAGCCCCTGCTGGGGGGTGACCCTGTGCCTGCCCCTCCCTGCCCTCCTGGTCGGCAGAATTTCCATCAGCACCAGTGCCCCCGGTGTTCTCAGCTGAGAACAGAGAGGCCAATCAAGTTACACAACCACGCTGGACAGGCCGTGGTCAGCAGAGGCTTCTGGAGACATCTCCAAAGGCACCCAAGGCACCTGGGAATAAATCCAAGGCTGAGCGATTTAATGGGAAACTGTGGGCACAGGAGTGGCACCTGCTCCTCCTGTGCCACTCCCCTCCAGGATTCAGGGCTCTTTTTAAGGTGTGAGGTAATAAAAACTTTATTTTTGTAAGACTTGGGGCATCAGCTGAAGTCACCTGAGACACAGCAGGGGCTGGGAGAGTCTCTGAAATCGTGGGGCCACAGCAGGGGCAGCTGAAGGAGCAGAGATGTCCCTGTGCCTCTCTTGTGGCTGTTTGTGGCTCAGGAGAGGGTTTGTGGTTCGCCCTTTGCTCTGCCGTGAGCGGGGAGGGAGGAGGAAGGTCCCTTGTCCTGCAGGAGAGGGCATCTCCCCTTTCCAGAGAAGGGTGGCAGGATAGAGGAAAATCCTCTTTTCTTGCACGTTCAGAGCAAAGATGAAGTCAGGAGAGACAGAATCCCTTCCTCTCCTTCATCTGGGATCTTCTCTCACCAAAGTGTGACAGTGTGTGGCTTCTTTAGCCACGAGAACAGGCCCCGTGGCTTCTTTAGCCACAAGGAACAGGTCCTGGGCCTTCTTTAGCCACGAGGAACATGTCCTGGGCCTTCTTTAGCCACAGGGAACTGGTCCTGGGCCTTCTTTAGCCACGAGGAACAGGCCCCGTGGCCTCTCGGTGGAGGAGAGAAAGCAGAGACACCTGGGATGAGCCCCAGCTGTGCTGGGGGGCAGCTGCTGCTTGAGATGTGACTTCTTGAGGAGCAACGTCTGGAGTTGTGGCTCATCTGCAGAGTGGAAAATGTTTGTAGGAGAGATGCTGTGGGATGGGACCTGCTGGGAAGCCTCGTGACCCTCCCTGGAGCTCCACAGAGAGAGAAGGTGGCCAGTTGGGGCGTTCTTTTCTGTCTCAGAGGCACTGAGGGATGAAAGGCTCCCTAGATTTTCCTTTGCAGCTCCAGCTCCCAGCAGCCAGCAGATCCGGGTTTCTCCTGGAGGTGGGATGATGTCCCAGGAACCTCAGTGAGATTTGGGAAAAACAGAGTGGGAAGAGTCCCCTCTGATCCATCTCTGGTAGCACAAAGCTCAGGCACCTCGGAAAGAGGGAGAATTTCCAAAAAGAACTCAGCTGAGTCCTTCAGAACCCACTCTGGACAAAGTGTTAATGGAATTTCATGGATAGTCACCTCCCTTCTTTGTCTTTCTTCCTTCCTCAGTGTTCCAAAGAGATTTCCAGCTCCATTCCAGACTTTAAGAGGATCTCATCTCCTGTAAATCCTGGACGTCTGCAGTCTCCACGAGCAGGACTGGACCCATCCTTACCCAGGTTTCTGGGATGGTTCCCTGCTCCAGCCCAGACATCCCTGCAGGTTCTGGAGGCTCTTTGCTTTCATGCCACTGCCCCCTCATGGAACAGCACGGATTCGCCAGGCCCGAGTTCCCCTCTGGAAGGGCAGCGGGGATGGGGGGAATTCACCTCTGGGGGGTGTGGGGAGGTTGTTGTGGAAGTGGAGGGTCCTTGCCGCGATGCCACCAAGGGAGGTGGCCCCTGCAGCAGGGGGTCCGGGCCTTAGCCACAATTCCTTCACCTGTCTTTTGTTCTGGGAACAAGGAGACCAGGACAAGGACGGGACATTCCACTGGGACATGCCAAGGGCTGATACCAGGGGAGAATCACCTGAAACGTGGAAAAAATGAAGGAGGAAGGGCCATATCCTGGAAAACAGAGGGGGAGGCTACCAGAGGGGTTGCTGATTTACCAGGCTGGAAGTTCCTGGGAACTGCAAACATGTTGGATCCCCCTTTCCAAGAGAAATTTTCCTGTGCCAGGAAATTCTTGAGCACAGAGATGGCCAGAGACAGCAGGGAAGAGGATGGGATGTAGCACCTGAGCAGGACATGGGGCTGGAGACACTCTAAGGCGCCTTCCCATTATTTTATTGTTAATTGTCCCACATTCCCATGAACTGTGCCCACAGTCCCTGCACTGCAAGCCTGGGATCAGCTGTGGTGGCCTCATGGGGTTGGTGGCGTGACAATTTTCTGTGGGCAGAAACTATTTTCTGATGTTTGAGAAAGCTTGAGGCTCTGCTGGGCACAAGGACTGGAGCCAGGTGGACACTTGGACACTCGAGGGACAGCAAGAGCAGGAGGGACAGTGAGTGAAAGAATTTGGTTTGCAGGTCCCAGCTGATGAATAATTCACTCTTGTGCAGGCTCTTTCCTCTTGCGAAGGCAGGACAGAGGAGACCTGGCAGAAGAAAGGGGAGAAATGACAGATTCTTCCGCTCAGGGCTGGTCAGGAGTTTTCCTTTCAATGGGAAGTGTTCAAGAAGCTCTGGAAACACTTGGAGCTGACAGCAGAGCAGGCCCTGCTCTCGGCCAAGGGCTGTCAGCTCTTGGCTGTGCTTGTGGTAGTGGAGGGATATCAGCTGCTCCCAGCACAGGTTGGATTCCAGGCTCTCGAGCCCCTCTCCCACTGGGGTCGGAGTTTTCACTGATGTCATGGGAAAGCTTTTCCCCTTCAGATGCCTTTTGAATGCCTCCTGTCTCATTCCATCACAGAGGCACAGAAATGAGGGATGGAAAGCACCTCATGAGGTCACCAGGCTCTGCCGGTGCTCATCACGACCACAGAGCAAGGCGGATCCAGGACATTCCTGTCGTGTTTCATGCACTGGCCACGAGTCCTGAGCCTGCAGTCAAATAAAATCCTTCATTTAGGCACTGCTCCAAGTGTCTTCCCCTCCCATCTGAGTCTCCATTTCCAGACAATCATTAAAACTTCTACCAGGAGCTGGTTCCCTTCCCATACTTCAGAGCACGTGGTGATGAGGCAGCAGGAGCTCTCCTGGACTGCCAGGTGCTGTCCCTGCCCTGGTCCCCCCTGTCCCTGTCCCTGTCCCTGTCCCTGTCCCTGTCCCTGTCCCTGTCACTGTCCCTGTCCCTGTCACTGTCCCTGTCCCTGTCACTGTCCCAGGCATTCCCCCTTCTGCTCAGAGGCCGGCTGGGGCTGCAGCAGTTCACATTCTGCCCACGCCTCATTCTGCCTCTCCTGGACATCCCCCTTCCCATCAGCTCTGCTGGCCCACAGATGTCTCCCCCGCAGAGAAATCCTCCCCCGTGCCCTGTTCTCCAGCACCACTTTAATAAAATACAGCAGATGTTGATGGAGTTTTTCCTTCCTAAAAGCTGAGGGCACGTGAGGCTGGCTGGATTGGTGTCCCATTGAGGTCGTGTGCTGCCTGGCACACGAGATTCCCGACTGGAGCACAGGAAACAGGGAACTTTGTCAGGGAGAGTCACCGATGTACAGGAGCACGCTCCAGGTTCAATGTCACAGACAAAGCTTTCTAAAATGCCTTTTCTTTCCATCCCTGTGGCACAGCAGGACAATGGATGGCTCCTTCCTCGCCTTGTGTGAGTTTCTCTCCCCACAGGGCAGTGGAATTTGTGGGAACCCTCCCATGCTCCAGCAAGGTTTCAATGAGGGCCCTGAAATCCGTGTAAGCACTGGCACAGGGAGGGGTTGTTGGGGTCTGTGCAGGGCCAGGGGCTGGACTGGATGATCCTTGGGGGTTCTTCCAGCTCAGGATATTCTGTGATTCTGAAAATTCATCAGTGCCAGGAGGAGCATGGAAAACCTGAAGGCCACAGCAGCAGGTGGAAGGTTGTGACAGCACCAGAGCAGAGGCTGCCGCTGCTCTGCGCAAGCAAAGTGGATGTGCTCACTCTCAGCTGACCAAAAGTACTCCCTGGCTCCCTATGGACCTTCTGCAAGCTCTTCTACCCCCAGTTCCCAGAGGAAACCTCATTTCTGGCCCTGGAGCCCCCAGCAGTGCTGCAGCCACAGGGGGGTCTCCTGGCCCTGATAGTGCAGAGGCTCCCGGTGATAAGAGTTCATCATCGGGGAAGTCGCTGCCCAGAGCAGCTGTGGCTGCCCCTGGATCCCTGGCATTGCCCAAGGCCAGGCTGGCTGGGGCTGGGAGCAGCCTGGGACAGGGGGAGGTGTCCCTGCCCACGGCAGGGGTGGGATGGGATGGTTGTCCAGGTCTCTTCCACCCCAAACCCCTCTGTGAGGGGTTCCATGACTCTGTGAGGGAGCTCCTGTATATCAGGCACTGGTCAGGCTGTGAGCGCCTCACTCAGCTTTCAGGGAGAAAGAAGATTAAAACTTACAAACAACTCCATCCAAAATTTCCCTTGCCCATTTGCCCAGTGAACAGAGTCAGGACAGTCCCAGGGACAGCTCTGCAGCGTGAGCACACAGAATTATTAATTCCCTGCTTTGCTCTATGATTACAAACACGAGCAGTGCCAGGAGACACAGTTCAAGTCCTCTTTCCCACTCTGAAAGGAACAGAGACCTGGAGGGCTCATCTGCAAAGGAATCCCTCAAAGGTTTGTTCCAAACCCTGCCACTTGTTTGGAATTCTGCCCTTGCAGCCAGTGGAGCATCACTAAAACTGCAAACATGAGTGAAACCCAGTGCAAACCCAAACCAGTCCTGGGCGGCCTGTCCCAGTGCTGGGCTGGGTACTCTGCTTTTCTTTCATCTGGGATTCAGGGTCTGAACGAATTTCATTCTCAGCTCTCCATGGGCAAAGGGGGTGCATGGGAAGCACGTGTCCTCCATGGGCTGCTTGTCCAGCTCCTGTCCCCCCTTGGGCTGCCCTGTGGTTCAGGGCTTGGATGGAAACCACGGACTTGGTACCACTGTGGGGCAGAGCAGTGGGGCTGAGCGTGAGCAGGGCTCTCTGGGTACAAAATGTGGCTGGAAGATTTTTCTTTGGGGCAGATATTCATTCTTATCAATGCTCTAAAAACCTCTCTACCTGGCCCAAGCATCAGCACCATCCCTGCCCCTTTCCCCTCCAACCATCTGTGCCAGAGCCAGCATGATGAGCCTGGCACCAGCCCATGGACCTCAGAGTGAGCAAGATCCCCTTTTGGAAGAGCTGGATGAGCCCTGGGCCTCTCAGAAATGAATCCCAGTCAGGTGTCAGGCAGGACCCAGCCTTGGGGAACAGCTGAGTGCCTCAATGAGGTAATTTCACCGGGGAGCTCAAAGGTAAGGCCATAAAGGAAACCTTTGGCCGAGCCCAGAGGACCCAAGAGCCAAGTCCTGCAGGAGCACACACAGGAAGTGCTCAGCTGTAAACTCCCTTCTGGAAAGGACAAAGAAAGCATCTGGAAGGTCAAAGCCGGAGCCAAAAAGGGCGAACTCTGTCCCCTGTCCCAGTGCTGCAGCCTTGGCCGGGTGAGGACAGAGGGAACACTCAGGGTGAGAGATGTCAAGGAGAGAATAAATTAATTGATATTAACTCACCATCTGCACCCCCGCTGCGCCCCCAGAGGATCCCTCTCAGGCAGAGGAAGGCTCTGTGCACACTCGGATCACACAGGGATGTCCTGAATTCCTGGCGTGTCCTCCACAGGCAGCTTCCCCCTGCCCACCCTGGCCCATCCCAGCTGGGCGGCTCCAAGCTTGTTCCCTTGGCACTCTGGGGGGAGATCTGGGATTCTGCTGCGGGGCTGTCCCACCCTGTGCCAACCCTGCCCGCGAGGAGCAGACGCAGGACCAGGTGTCTCCCTGAGCGCCTCGTGTGATGCAACACCCGCCAGGGCAGGACTCTGCCCCCTGCGCTCCTCAGAGAACGCTCTGAGCGGCTCCCAGCACCACTTTGGATGCCACACGTGGGAACGAGTGACTAAAAATACCGATCTATTCAAATGTGAGATCGTGTCAGATGGCACCTCCAACCGGTATCTGAAAACACGAAGCCAACGGTGCTGAAAGACGGATTTGCCATCAGGAGAGGAGGGACTGGAGTCTGCTGCCTCAACTCCCACAGAGCACAGGGAAGGCAAAAAACACTTGAAATTACCTTTCCAGAGTCCTGCCTGTAGATGCAGCTCCTTGTTTTCCAAGGCTGTCCTGGAGCACAGACACGCTGAATGTTGTTTTCGAGATGCAAATTGCATTTCTCTTCCAGTGTCATTTAAATACATAAACACTGCTGAAGAAAACATACAAAATGTTGTTTTTAAGGATGTCACAAGGATGTGAGGTTGAGCATGTTTGAACATGGACGTGCCACACAAGGTGCTGATGCTCCCTGGGACAGGGACAGCACCCAGGGAACGGCCGGAGCTGGGCCAGGGCAGGCTCAGGCTGGAGCTCAGGGAAAGGTTCTTCCCCCAGAGGGTGCTGGGCACTGCCCAGGCTCCCCAGGGAATGGGCACGGCCCCGAGGCTGCCAGAGCTCCAGGGGCGTTTGGGCAGCGCTGCCAGGGATGCCCAGGGTGGGGTTGTTGGGGGGTCTGGGCAGGGCCAGGGGCTGGGCTGGGTGATCCCTGTGGGTCTCTTCCAGGTCAGGACATTCTGAGATTCTCTGATTTTACAAATGCCACACCCACAGCTCACCCTGGGCACACAGACCCCCACAGGGACTCGTTAATTCATTAATTACACCTCTGAGCTGAGGTTTGCTGAGAGCTGAGGCACCAGAGGAGAGACCTGCACACACCTAGGGACTTGTGCTTGGTCACACCTTTGTCACCTGCTCCATTTGCTGGGACAAAGCTTTCCCCATGCCAGGCTGCCGGGGTGCCATCCTCTGAGTGCCCAACACGCCCAGTGAGGTCAGGGGCAGCGCTGGACACGGCGCTTTGGCACCAGGACCTTCTCCATGGTGACACCTGCAGAGTCCAGCAGATCCTTGAGTGGGAACACCTGGAGCAACCCTCAGGGATGAGAAACTGGAGCTGTTGTGGATTCCTGACTCCCCACGGGTGGCACGGGGCGTTTGGGTGCCTCAGAGCAGTGTCCAGAGCCCTGCCCTGAAGTCAAGGTGCCCAGACCTCGGATTTGGGGACACTTGAGTTGTTGGCAATGAAGGTGTCACCATCCCTGCCCTGGGGTTTCTGTGTGCCCTGTGCACACCCACGGTGAGGAAGAGGAGCAGGAATGTGGGGAACACCCCTCGGGGTGGCCTTCCCTCAGCAGGAGGGGCTGAGCTCCTGTTCCTTGGCAGATAAGATTGTGCTCCCTGGCAGCCGCCGCCGAGGCCGCTCTGCTCGGCGTTCCCACCCCGATAACAGCCCCTGCCCTTTGGCTCCTCATTCCCTTCATTTTCGATGGAAAAGGGAGTTGTTGTTCCTCCTTCCTCGCCCCAAGGAGGGTGCTGAGGGCTCTGCTCTGCCGAGGGCTCTGCTCTCCTGAGCCCCAGTGCCCCGAGCTCTGCTGGTGCCCGGATCAGACAGAGATCTCCATCGGTGTCCCCTGATGGGCTCCCATCCCAAGGACTCTGGTTTTTCAACCCTTTCCTCTCCTACAGGCAGAAGTGGAGCTCAGTTCTGTGTCCAAAAAATGGCATCGGAGATGAAACATTAAATTATTTCAAATACTGGGTTTCAGTGATTAAAGGCTGCTCCACCAGGCTGGGGGCAGCAGCTCACAGCCATGGAATCCCAGAATCCCAGACTGGTTTGGGTTGGAAAGGACCTTAAAGATCATTCAATCCCACCCCTGCCGTGGGCAGGGACACCTCCCCCTGTCCCAGGCTGCTCCCAGCCCCGTCCAGCCTGGCCTTGGGCACTGCCAGGGATCCAGGGGCAGCCACAGCTGCTCTGTGTCCCCCTGCACTGTCCCCTGCAGGTCCCACGTGCTGCTGTTCCACCCTTCCTGGAGAGAAATATCTCAGCCATCGAGAGTCGAGGCACATTTCTAAAATCTGAGCAGCATTTAGGCACCAGCTGAAGGCAGAATTCCCTCTGAGGCTTTAGGGCCAGGGATATTTGAAAACACCTTGGAGATCGCTGTGTTTGGTGCCACTGAGGTGTCCCAGTTGTGGACTGGGTACAGGAGCCCATGGCTCATCTCCAAAGTCTGAAATTGCTCCTGCAAAGGAACCCACGGCCTGACAGTGCCCCAGATATGCTCTGGTTTCTCTTCAGATGGTTCTGTGAAACACCAGTGAGCTGGCAGCCGTCCACTCTCCTGTGAATGTGAATGGGGGGTGGCTGCCCCTGGATCCCTGGCAGTGCCCAAGGCCAGGCTGGACAGGGCTGGGAGCAGCCTGGGACAGGGGGAGGTGTCCCTGCCAGGGCAGGGGTGAGATGGGATTTAAGGTCCCTTCCAACCCAACCCACTCTGGGATTCTGTGACCCCAAGGAAAGCTCTCATTGCCATTAAACCACATCCCGTACCCAGAACTTTCCATGCCCGTCCCAAGGCATGGCTGGGGCTAATGGGAACAGACCCATTCCCTACTGACCATGACCGGCTGCATGGGGACCTGTGGGGAGCCTCCTTTGTTCCCACTGGGCTCTCAGATAAGTAATCTCCCCTGAGACCTGATAAACACGAGGAAAAATGAGGGAAGGAATTGAATATCTTTCCTCTTGCCGCAAAGTTCAAAGGGTTTGCGTGGTACCTCAAAGGTGCTCCTCAGTTTGCTTTGAACCAAGAAAAGGAACCAAGAACGATCCCATGTTTATTATCGTGAGACTCTGTGTCTCCATGTGAGAGCCTGGAGCACTGAACTGACTTTAAATGAACAAAGTGGGGTTGTAGGAGCAACGTTCTGCAAGAATTTGGGGCTCGAGGTCACTTTGTTCTGCACTCTGGTTCGATGAACTGACCCCCACTGTCAGCTGGGAGATCATCAGACATTCCCAGAGCTGGAGTTAGGAAAAAAGTTATTCTAAAATGAAGCATCAAAATATATCACCAACAAAAAATGGGCAAAATTCCACCCAGAGCAGCAGTGGCTGCCCCTGGATCCCTGGCAGTGCCCAAGGCCAGGCTGGACGGGGCTGGGAGCAGCCTGGGACAGGGGGAGGTGTCCCTGCCCATGGGAGGGGTGGCACTGGGTGGGCTGTAAGGTCACTCCAACCCATCCATGATTTTATGAATAGACCCTGACTTTCCAGGAATTATTTCCTCTAGAAATATTTGCAATGTTAAATCTAAACTCAAATATAGATTTTTCACAGCCTAAACTTTTTGTGGATTTACTGGGTTGTTTTCCCGCTCGGGAGCTGAGGAGATGGGGGAAGAAGGGAATGTGATTTTTGAAGAAAAATGCTTCAGGATTCCTTTTCACACCTTCCTGGGCTGAGAAGAAGAGGTGACACCAATTCATGTCCTCCAAAATAGAACTGTCCTCGTGGCTCAGAGCAGGGCCCAGGGCTCTGTCTCTCAGAGTCCAGACTGAAGAAAGGCCTTTCCCACTCCTCCAAAGGCAGATTTCCACCCCCTCCAGCACTCCCTTCACCCCTCTCTGTCTCAGAGTCAATCTCTCTGTGCTCAGCCTGCTGCCGTTCAGGGGCAGTGCCCTGCCAGGCCGGCTCCTCCTGCTCTGGCAGCATTTCTGCTCTTCGGGGCAGTCCAGGCCTCAAGGGCCATCTCTTCACCCGCAGATGAGTCTCTCCCTGCTCTCCGGTTGTGTTTTGGTGGCCTCGTCCCCTGCACGGAGCATCACTCACCCAGCCCTCCCTGAGACAATCCCTCAACCTTCAGCTGCCCCGACACACAACATCCAACGTTATCAGTGCCCAAAATGCCCCAAACTCCCCCGAAATGCCACTGAGATGAGCCCAGCTCTGGCCTCTCAGCATCCTCTGCTTCCCCACCCTTGCTGGCAGCTGGATCAGCGCAGGAGCCCCCGGTGTCCCCAGGGAGCTCATCAGCTCCTGCCCACCCCACAGACACCACCAGTCCCCTCTCCCCACGCTGCTGCAGCCCCTGGCACACCCACGGAGAGCAGGAGGAGAGGCTGGCACAGGGGGGTGCAGGGGGAGTTCAGGGGAAGGCTGAGTGTGGTGTGGCAGGGAGGAACCAGCACTGGCACTGAACTGGGGGGGAGGCAGATTTGGGGTCCCTGAGGACAGGAATTGGCCTTAATGGACATGACCAGCCTCGCCTGGGGTGTCACCCACACACCAGGGTCCAGCCCTGCCCAGCCCTGCCCTGTGTGACCATGGGGGACCCATGTGGGTCACTTTTGGCCACCCACACCCAAAGGTCCAGCCCAGCCCAGTCCTGCCTGGCCAGGAGTGACCCTCATGGGAAGGTCACTTTTGGCCACCCACACCTGAGGATCCAGCCCAGCCCAGCCCAGCCCTGTGTGACCATGGGTGACCATTGTGGGTCATTTTTGGCCACCCACACCCAAAGGTCCAGCTCAGCCCAGCCCTGTGTGACCAAGGGAAGGTCACTTTTGGGTGTTCAGGCAGTGCTGGGGCCCCAGCCTGGGCTCAGCTGGGACAGGACCAGCCCATCCCAACCCATAAACAGCTCTGGCATCTCCTGCTCCATCCTCTTTTGTTGTCAGTTAAGCAAATTTGCTTTGAAAACCCCACACTGCATTTAAAAAATAAAAGATATTCTGAGGAGGCAGAAAAACAGTTTTCTGGCCTCATCTGTCTCATGTTAGTTTGAATCTAATGAGGTTTACAGATGGATCTTCCTGTGACAGATGAAATTAAAGTGACTGAGAAACCGTGGCCAAAACACACGAGGAGCAAATTTTGTCAGGCATTTCCAAAATCATGTCTGTGTTTTCTGTGGGTACCTCTTATCTTCGCTAAGGACAGGGGATGCATGAGATAGGATTTATAAGGGGCACTCTGACAGTGTCCCCCAACAAAATTTGAAGACAGGAGAGAGTTTTTGAAGCTCTTTAGGACTCCACAGTCACAAAATTGTCCCCTCTCAGAGCCAGGAAAAGGCAAGGAAAGGGTAAAATGCCCGTCCTAAAGGAGCTTTCCTGGGACAAGGGAGCTTCAACCTCCTATTTTTACCCCCCCTCACCCTCAGATCTCCGGTGGCACAGCAGCACCATGGTGGGTATTTTAAATTCCTTTGAAAAAAGCTTTGGCTCCCAAAGCCAAGGGGGAAATGCAGCTCAGCCCTCAGAGCAGTCGTTTCTGCCTGTCAGCGACACCTTTAATCTGTCTCTCCTGGGGTTAAACTGTTTCTCACAGCCACCTGAAGGAATATGAACAATCCTCTGCTGTTTCCACAACCTTCCCCTGACCCACTTGCTATTTTTACCCGAGTGCTTCATCTTCCTTGGATAACGGAGTTACCAGGGCTGGAATGGTCAGGGGCTGGCAGCTTGTCCAGCCAGGGGCTGTCCCATCCTGCTGACACAGCAGCAAACCCACAAAGATCTCCCTCTCTCGCTCTAAAAGAGGGAAATGCTGGGTTTGTGGGGTGTGCAGCAGGGCAGCCCCTCTCCCTGCCCCTGTGAGGGGCCACGCTCGGTGTGTTTGAGCATCATTTCCCACCCCTCAGTCCTCAGCAGCACAGTGGAGATGTGGGGAGGTTGTTGGTGACCTGCTGAGGGTGATGCCTTGTCCTGGTCTTAAAATTAAGAGAGCTGCACACAGTTAAGAGGGGAAAAGGGTTTTTACCTTGGTATTTATTGAAGGATCCTTAGGTGTGATGAAATGCACATCGAAATGCACCCTGATGTCCCCACTGAAGAAAATGGCCCCCCCCGATGTGATGAGGATACAATTATAGGCCTTGCTAATTAGCACATCTATCAAAGGTTCCCCAATGAGGGACTCGGGTGAGACCCCCCACCCAAGGGACCCTCCCCCTGGATGGGCCTGGCTTTGTTTACAGAATGTGTTCTGGAGAGGACCTTGGTTTCTTTGGGCTTTTAGAATGTTTGGTCTCTAAACTTAACGAAATACTGGGTCTGAGGGGAGTTATTGAACTTAAAGAATTATAACTCTGTAAGCTAAAGGCACAAGGAATATATAAAGCTATATAAAAGAGTGTATAAAAGGGGGTATAAAAGAAAAGCAAAAAATCATCATGGCATCAAGGGAATGTTGCTCATCAGAGAGAGGGGGAACCCCACAGACCTCGCTGCAGCCACGGGTGTGGGAACAGTGGTGCCTGCGGGGGTTGGGGATGTGGCGCTGCAGCTCAGAGCTGTGTGCCTGCAGACGGATCTGGGTCCAGCCTGGGCTGAAGGAGCAGCTCAGGGTTTTCCTCGGGAGCTGCCTCAGCAGGAGGGACCGAAAGGGACTTTCCTGAGCTGGGAGGTGACACATAGCCCAGGAGGGAAGGTCTGGATCCCCCGTCACTCAAGATGAACCCAAACCACAGAGCTGTTCAGGTGCTCTGGTGAGCATTTTGTGTGCTCACAGGACCTAAATCCTCTTGGGAGTGGGACTGAAACTGTCCCAGCTGTGACTGAATATTCTCCCAAATTCCTACGTTAGCCCTGGGCAAGTTTAGCAATCAGGGTTGGTGACCCTCGCTCTGTGCCCACCTCAGCCACCCCCTGACTCAGGCTGGAGCCCCACAGGGCAGTGGGATGCTGGAAGGTGACCTTGGGATCTGTCCAATTCCTACAACCAACCTGCCCCAGCCCGTCCTCTGCACTTCCCAGCGACCAAGCAGCCCCTTCCCAGCCCTGCTGGTGACCTGCTGGGTTTGAAAACCCCGCTCACGGCCCCGTTGAGGCAGATGGTGAAGGGTGTGAGATGTGCAGGCCAACTCCACTGCACCAACTCTCCTGTCTGATGCCAGCCCCAGCAGCTGGATTGTTTCAATGAGCTGTTTCTCCATTTATCAATGCAGCACTGCCCCGGCTCCCCCTGAGGATTCCCTGGATTATTTTCCTCACCCTGGTGCTTTGTTGGCTCCTGTCAGCGCTGAGATATAACCCTGAGCACATCCCACCTGCCCCTGCTCTCTGACAGTGAAGGATGCATCTACTGCAGCTGCAGGGGAGCAGAAACATCAAACCCAGAGTCATTAAGTTTGGAAAAGACCTTTAAGATCACCAAGTCCAACCATCAGCACAGCACCAGCAGCATGGTCACCGTGTCCTCAAGCGCCACATCCACAGGTTTTGAGAACATTTCCAGGGATGGTGTCTCCACACTGCCCTGGAAAGCCCATTCTAATGTTTTACAGCTCTTTCCACAAAGAAATTTTTCATAATATCCAGACTAAACTTCCCGTGGCACAGCATGAGGCCGTTCCCTCAATCTGTGACTAAACAACACCTTGTCCCCAGCCCAGAGCCCTGAGTGCCACATCCAGGAATTCCTTGGGCACCTCCAGGGATGGGCACTCCAAACCTCCCTGGGCAGTTCCAATCCCTGACCGCCCTTTCCATGGGGAAATTCCTGCTGATGTCCACCCTGCCCCTCCCCTGGCCCAGCCTGAGGCCGTTCCCTCCCCTCCTGTCCCTGTTCCCTGCGAGCAGAGCCCGACCCCCCCCGGCTGCCCCCTCCTGTCAGGGAGTTGTGCAGAGCCACAAGGGCCCCCCTGATCCCCCTTTTCTCCAGGCAAAGGATCCCTGCAGAGCTCAGCTCAGTGCTGGAGCTGCTGGCAGAGCAGGACTTTGAGGGAACAATCTGTTCAATCTGCATCTGTCGGAGCACTTTGATCATCGCTCGTGGTTGTTACGAACTGGGTCCGGCCTGGGTGTTTCTTCTGAGCTCTGCAGCCGAACAGTTCACCCCGCCGCAATACTGACTGGCACTCACTCCTCCATCCCCATTTCTAGGAAATCATTTGTTATTCATTACGACTTGATGATTACTGGGAGTGAGATGATGTTCTCCGGAGAAAGGTGCCAGATTTCAACACCGCCAGAAATGTTCTCCTTCCTGTTGGGGTTTGGATGTCAAACTGTCAGAAATCCTATTTCACTCCAGCGTATGAAAGGCCGATCTTCTTGCCCACATGTTCAGAGGGACCCTTATTCCAGTAACTGGATCACTCCAGAGCTCTGCTCCGGAGCAGCCAAACACCCAGATGAAAGTTGGAATAATTTTAGCACCAGAGATTTGGCTTTGACGTTGACAAAAGCTAAAGGTTGCTGTTAAGCAGAGTTATCTGGCTCAGAAAGCAGCGAGGAACCCACACTGTGGATGTGGAACAAGTCTGCCTTGTTCCTCTCTGCCTTAATCCCCTTTTAATGGGAATTAAACCAAACAAAGCAAGGATTTTTTTATTTTTTGGGGGGTGATATCTTTCCTGTGATAAATGGGCAGAAAAAAACTTGTCAGCTCTCGGACACCCGGGCTTCCTTCACGTCTGCTTCCGTGTCTGAAAGTTTGTCTGAATTTTCTCCTGCTGCTTTTGGTCGAATTGAAGATTTTATCTGTCCTGACAAACCTCGCCTATCTCGTACTCTTTCGCCTCCTTATCTGTAGAACAACTTGCATTTAACAAGAACAAGAAACACGGGCATCCATACCTGGTGTTCCTAAGAATAATAATGGCACTTTCTAGACAAATACATTTTTGGATAAAGGGCTTTGCTTGGCCAAAGTCTGGTTCTCTAGACAAGACCAGCAAACCTTCTGTGGTGGCTTTGTGAAAACATCGTTAATCAGCAGAGATTAGCAGTCAGCAAATTCCTTGTTCAGATAGAAACCCTGCGCTGTGAATGTGCCCATTCAGGGCTGGGGCAGCTCAGCTCGTGGCAGGGCTGTGCCTCAGCACCTCCTCCTGCAGCTTTCTAGAGCTCAGCAGCTGCTCGGAACCAGGACTTAAACCCCAATTAGAGCCCGTGTAAAATCCCCCTTATTTAACTCAGTAATGTGTAATGGGCTCAGCTGGGATTGCTTTGTTTGTCTGGGCTTTATTATTTAATATCATCCTCTTTAAAATCCATTTCAATCCATTTCCAACAAAGCCCCTCTGTCTGAGGAGATGCTGGGGGGTCAGGGAAGGTCTCAGGGGTGACAGGAATTCCCAGGCAGGTTGGGTTTGGGGCCATGCTGGGCTCATCCCCAGCAGGGTGGAGGTGCCCAGTGAGGGGATGCATCAGGGGACCGGGCCGTGGGTCAGCCTGGATTGCCTGGGGGGGACAAGCGGAGCTCTGCCGGCCTGGGAGCTGGCCTGGGAGCTGGCAAGGAGGCCCTCAAAGCTCCAGCCTCATTTCTTTAGGGAAAGGGTTGTCCAGCATTG
>VXBT01014053.1:24993-43407 GCA_013400235.1 Oriolus oriolus
CCCCCCGAAGCGGGGAGCGCTTTGGGACGCAAGGAGCAGGGACAGAACAACTCCCCCCGCAGGGAGAGCCGGCCCCGGGCCGCAGGGCTGCGCTGAGCCCGGCTGCCCGCCCGTGTTTATCGCTTTATCGCCCTCCTGAAAGCGGCTCCGTCAGCTCCGGCATCGTCTCTGCATCCTGAGCGGAGCGAGCCGCGCTCGGGCGGGGAGGGGAGGACGCAGAGGCGGCTCTGGCCAGCAGCCCTGCCCGGAGCCCGGAGCCCTGCCCGGAGCCCGGAGCCCCTGCCCGGCATCCCCTGCCCGGCATCCCCTGCCCTGCCGCCTCCTCCTTCCCTCCTTCCCTCCCTCCCTCCCTCGCCATGCTGGACATTTTCATCCTGATGTTTTTCTCCATCATCGGCCTGGTGATCCTGTCCTACATCATTTACATGCTCTAGGGAGCCGCGGCGGAAGATGCGGCTCGGCAGCAGCCTCGCCACGCGAGCGGCGGCCAGGTGAGCTCCCCGGCCCACCAGGCGTGAATTCCTGGGGAGGAATGCGCGGGCAGGGGGGACAGGGGGCGGATTTGGGGTCGGTGCTGTTGGCTTTGGCTGCCTGGGCTGGAAAGGGGGCACCTTTTCACACCAGGCCGCTCAGCCCCGGCCGTTGAGCAGCTGCCGGATCGATCAGCCCGCTCGGAAAAGCCGCTCCCGGCAGCACGAGCCGGCGGCTTTTGTTCCTGAGAGCGGGAGAAGCGGAACAGCTCCGGGGAGAAGCCGGGCGGGATCCCGGCTGCGTCATTCCCGAGGAGCCAAAGAGGGGTCCCGGAACGAGGGGAGGGCTGCGGCCGCTGCTCCCGCACGGAGCTGCTCCATCCCCGCGGCTCCCGCACGGAGCTGCTCCATCCCCGCCGCTCCCGCCCGGAGCTGCTCCATCCCCGCCGCTCCCGCACGGAGCTGCTCCATCCCCGCGGCTCCGGCAGCTCCGGGCCCGGCTCACACCGGCCTCTCCTTTCCCTGTCTCTGCCACAGCCTCTCCTTTCTCTCCCGCAGCCTCGGCCCGGCGCGTGTCCCTCGGAGCCTTCTGGAACAGCGTTAACCTCTGCGAGCCCAGCGCGGAGCACGGAGCGGTCACGGAGCCGGCGGGGCCGGGGAGGGAATGGGGGGACAGAGGAGGGGGCCGCTGGCAGGACCTGGGTTCTTCCCGCTGCCAGGACCTGTGTCCTTCCCGCTGCCGGCTCCCGGGACGCTCCCGGTGACGCGCGCGGTGTCCCCAGGGGGATGCGGAGGGTCCTGTGCCCCCTGCGTGCCCTGTCCCCTCGGCACGAGCGCGTCCGAGGTCGCTCGTTCGGGCTGAATTGTAGGAAATCGCTTCCATTTTTAATGGAGCGATGTGCAGGGAGTGGAATAAAGAGGAGCGACAGGGAGAGGGAACATGGCTGCTGCTGTCACTGCGTGCGTGGCCACGGGGGACACGCGGCTCCAGGCACGAACTCCACAGTGCCCAGGGATCCAGGGCATCCCGGGAATGCTGAGAGATCGGAAATCCGGGCTGAGGCACCCCTGTGTCCCCTTGGGGAGGGGTCCCTGCTCCAGGCACGGTGGGGTCCCCCCCAGCCTCTCCCCTTTGGAGGGTCCCTGAGCATCCCCACCCCTCTACTCAGGTCCCTCTGTGGTGTTTGGGGAAGCTCCAGGAGGCCTTGGATGGGAAAAGGAACGTTTTTAACACGATGGAAATTTCTGTGGGATGGAAAGAACATTTCAGAGCTTCGTTTTCCCCCTGCTTGGAGAGGCCTGGGGAGGTGTTTGGGGCATCAGGAGGATTTTTCCTGTCCTTTTATGAAGCCCTGCAGCAATCCCTGCCCTCCCACTGCCACTCACGGGCAGTGACTGAAAGATTCACCTTCCTAGAAGGCAAAATTTTCATATTCCTGGGGTCTCCCAAGGTTTTATATATAGATTTGATTTTTTTTTTAAGCAACAAACACCTGAAATATCCAAAATGGGAAAAACTTTGTGCCACCTCAGTTATCCATGGAACCACCACACAACCGTGTGAGAGAACGGGACCCAGGG
Source organism: Oriolus oriolus (assembly GCA_013400235.1). NCBI lineage: Eukaryota > Metazoa > Chordata > Aves > Passeriformes > Corvidae > Oriolus > Oriolus oriolus. The sequence continues at coordinate 27,045 of VXBT01014053.1, forward strand.
AGAGCAGGAAATGCTGGAATGGGCCGGTGGGACTTTCAGGAGAGGATGTTCCCAGGATAAAAACGAGGAATTTCAGAGCCTGGGAATGCGGGATGTGGTCAGTGCTGCCAGCTGAACGCTCGACACTGCCATTTCCTGCCAGCAAAACTCCCGAGAGAAACTCCAAACTGGGGATTTCATCCCGGGCGTGCTCCTGGAGCCGCCCAGGGCGATGCCTCCCGCCGAGCCCCGGAGGTGAGGAAACGCCGCTCCCTCGCTCCAGCACCAAATATAGGCGGGAATCAGGAGCCCGAAATATTCCGGGAGGAATTTCTGCAGGCCTGGGTCATGTTCTCAGTGACCTCCCCTCCCGAGACCGCGTGTGGAGCCGACATCTGCGGGGATGGGGGGAGAGCGAGTCAGGAGGAATGCGTGGAATGGAAACTCAGCCGAGTGTGAAACCAGGAACGATCCTTTCCTCTGACTCCCAGGCCCTACGGAGCTGCCAGCTCGGCAGGACAATCCCTTCCCGCAGGCCCCAAACCGGCCAGCTCCGTGCTGGAAGGTGGAAAGGGCTGGGAAAAGGGATTGGAAGCCACAGTTCCAGCAGTTAAAATCCGGCAGCATAAGGAAAATCCCTCTTTTCTTTTTTCCCACCCCCATCCCAGCTCCTCTGGACCCGGCCCCTCCTCGGTGTTTAATTGGGAGAGCTGATCCAAGGGGGAACTGGAAAAGGAGGGTGCAGGGCTGCTCTCATTTCCCAGCTCATCCCAAACCGGGCGGGGAAGCAGCACAGGGGCGGGATTGGCCTTCAATCCTTCGGGAATTTTGATGGAAATGAGGCACAAGCCGTCACCAAACTCTCGCTGAGCCGCTGTGAGAGCCAGAGCCGGGGCAGTTAATGACAATTAATAAAGCCATCAATAACTGATGAGGAGCCGGCGCTCGGCAGCGCCGCGCTGACATTCCAGCCCCGCCGGCTGCTCCAGGGAATCAAAGAGCTCCCTTTTCCCGTGCGGCTGCGCTCCCATAAAGGCCCCCCTTGTGCCCGGCTGGAATTTTTGGCCGCTTCCCGGGGCCGGGAGTGACCCGGGACACGGCGGGACAGGGACGCACAAAGCGCCGGGCTCTGCTCCCTTCTCCTGCTCCCACCCGCCGGGATTATTTATCGGGAGCGATTCCTGAGGATAACAGGGAGAGACGAGGAGCTCTCCTGGAGGTTCCGCTTTCCCGTCGCTGTTCTCACTCCGAGGGTGTTTTCTCCTCGTGTTTTGGGTTCTTTGGGGATCACGTTCGGTTCCCGGAGCAGAAAGCAGAGCCTGGAATTTGTCTCCCTTCAGAAATCCCGCACAGCACAACCGCGGCGTTGCAGCGCCCTTAAACATCACCTTCAGGCAGCCAGGGGGGGAAAAGGGATGGTCCCAGCATTTTCCAGCAGCTGCCGCGCTCAGGGAAGGTTTCACCTCTGCCATCTACCGGCACCTGCAAGGACCGATGGATGTCCCGGAGTAAAATCCCGCCTGGAATTGTCTGTTCCACAGAGGTGGCGAGGATTTTCAGCGCGCAAACTTCCGAGCAACTCCCGAGCTGCTTCCAGGTTGTTGCTGATGGGAGCGGGTGGGGGCAGCTGAGATAAATCGGCCCCGCTTCAGCTGGTCCCGCACTTCCCGAGCTAAATGTGGGAAAACTTGGTGCTCCAAGGAAGCCCGAGAGGTTTGGAAAGGGAATATTCGGGTGGGGAAAGCGGCTCCTCAGTAAGCTGGAGGCTGCAAACAGCACACGGAGCGTGAGTGGCTTTTATTGCCATCACATGGGTTTGTCTGGAAGGCAACAGAGCAGAAAATCAAACCCTTCTCTAAGCGGCAAACATTTATCCATTTAATGAACCAGGGTTCTGATTGAATGTGGTTAATGGGTGTCTTCAACTCGGCTAAACCCTAAAACAATCCAGCAGTGGGTGCCCGGGGCAGGGGGAGAGGTTTGAAGTTTCTTCTGCTCTATAAAAACCTGGCGGTTGAGAGGGAAAAACGCCTCGGTTGATCAAAGCACTGGGATTGCTCTCAGAAATCACCTCCAGCTGAAGCTGAATGTACAAAGTGCATTTCTGTCCCAGAGCCTGAGCTGGAGAGAGAGAGAGAGAGACCCCGGCAAGCTGGAAAAATGCAGCTCCTCAAATCCCATCCCTCCCCTTCTCCTCCGATTCCCGAGAGAAAACGAATTCAAGAGATGAGAACGTTTTGGGTTCTGGGCTAAGATAACACGAGCTCCACTCGGTGTCTGCACATCAAATATGGAAACCACGTCATTTTTTATTGTGTGTGCAAACACGCACAGTGGGAAAAGAATGCAGTTGGTGTTCCCAGCGGAGAGGCCCCAGCCCTCTTCCCTCGGAATTCCGCTCCCCAAGCCCTCCGTGAGCTCACTCAGCTGGGCTGGCACGGATGGTCCCAACTTCTGCCGCTCCAGCTCTTACCAGGACGGGAATTTAAAGAATAATTGGATATTTGTTTGCAAAAGTTCCAAGGAAAAGGAAGAGAAATCCAGCAGGAGTAGAGGAGGGGCCCACGGAACTCAGGTGGTGCTGCTGCTGCTGCCCATGGCCAGGTAGAGGATTTCCTTGTGGAAGTTGGCCTGTGCGTTCACCAGGTGGAACAGGTTCAGGAAGCTGCTGTCCTCCTCGTCCCGCTCGCCTGCCAGGGCACAGAAACCATGGAAAAGCAGGAGTGAAACCGAGGATTGCACCCGGTCTCCGGAGGTGAATCTTCCTCAGGCCCAGCTCGCAGCAGAGGGAAGCAGCAGCCCGTGCTGTGTGCGGGCATTTAGCACCCGCCTCTGCCCCGATGGCAGCGCAGCTGGGGGGCAGGGAGGGAACGGGGAGGGAACGGGGAGGGAATGGGGAGGGAACACAGAGGGGAATGGGGAGGGAAAAGGAGACAGAACAGGGGAGGGAACAGGAGTACAGAGGGGAACAGGAGAGGGAACACAGCGGGGAACAGGGGAGAGAACAGGGGAGAGAATGGGGAGGGAACACGGGGGGAACACGGGAGGGAGCACGGGAGGGAACAGGAGAGGGAATGGGAAGGGAACAGGGGAGGGAACAGGAGAGGGAACAGGGGAGGGAACAGGGGAGGGAACAGGAGAGGGAACAGGAGAGGGAACACAAGAGGGAACAGAGGAGGGGATACGGGAGGGAACACGGGGGGGAACGGGAGGGAACAGAGGGGGGAACAGGGGCCGGGACAGGGGAGGGAACACAAGAGGGAACACAGAGGGGAACACAGGAGGATCTCCCAGATCCCTCCACCAGCCTGGCCACAGGCAGACAAGAACAGTTGTGTGTCAGGACAAGGAGCTGTCCGAGCTGAGCAGGGTGTTCCTGGCTCCAGCTCAGCTCCACCATCGGCCCTGAGGCTCCAGCAGGGCAGCAGCTGCAGCTGGTGCAGGTTTAGGCTCAGCCCAAAGCGACCTTGGGCCCAGCTTTCTGGTGGGATGGGTTTTAAAACACAGTTGGATTCACCACGCACTGCACCAGGGATCTCTTAGCAAGAGAAGTAATTTAAAATAAATATTTCTTCCCAATTAAGACACTTGATTGGTTATTTTTTGCCCAGAGCAGCTGTGGCTGCCCCTGGATCCTTGGCAGTGCCCAAGGCCAGGTTGGACGGGGCTTGGAGCACCCTGGGACAGTGGGAGGTGTCCCTGCCACGGGACTGGATGGGATTTAAGTCCTTCCAACCCGAACCATTCCAGGATTCTGCTCCAAACCCATCTGCTCCTTGTATTTACTTGGATTTGGATTTGCTTTATGAGGCAGTGAAAGACCCATCCAGGGATCAGCATCAGGGATCGCAGCGGTGGAATGGGATGAGCTTTGAGGTCCCTTCCAACCCAAATCCTTCTGGGATTCCAGAACTTTACAGATCCAGGTATCACTGCTGCTCTTTTACAGATGGAGAAATGGACTCAGGAGGGGATTTTGGGAAGGAATCCTTCCCTATGAGGGTGGGGAGGCCCAGGCACAGGGTGCCCAGAGAAGCTGTGGCTGCCCCTGGATCCCTGGGAGTGCCCAAGGCCAGGCTGGACGGGGCTTGGAGCAGCCTGGGACAGTGGGAGGTGTCCCTGCCATGGCAGGGGTGGGATGGGATGGGATTTAAGGTCCCTCCCAACCCAAACCATTGTGGAATTCTGTGGTTTTATGTTATCAAACCCCTCAGGCTCTGCAGGACTGCCCTGCCTGGGGAGGGAGGGAAGGCCAGGCTGTTCCTGGATGCCGTGGGCAGCTCCAGAACCCGACCCCACAGGCCCAGCCTTACCGGCCAGCACTGCCTGCAGCATGTCCATGAGCATGCGAGCAAAGGTGCTCTCCAGGCACTGCAGGAAGTTGTTTCTCTCCCAGGCAGTGCTGAAAACCTTGCAGACCTTCTGCATCATCTTCACCGCCCAGTCCATGCAGTACAGGTCCTTCTCACACACCTGGAGGGCAAAGGAAGGGTTAAAACCACACCTTTCATGATGCAAGATCAAATCTTAGCATTGGTTCTGGATCAGTCGTGCCATGGCCTGGGAGATCAGGGGCTGTGACAAGGACACAGAGGTGGGGCACATTTTAAAACGCTCTTGGTTTCACCATCTGCTGCACCAGGGATCTCTTAGCAAGAGAAGTAATTTAAAATAAATATTTCTTCCCAATAAAGACACTTGATTGGTTATTTTCGTTGCCCAGAGCTGCTGTGGCTGCCCCTGAATCCCTGGCAGTGTCCAAGGCCAGCTGAATTCAGGGAATTCTGAACCTTTTGCTGGTGGTGCTTCTCCTCAAGGCTCGCCAGCTTCCAGGGATGTGCTGGGCAGGGAGCAGAGAGGGTGGAAGAGCACCCAGCTTCCGGCTGGGTTTATTCCTTGGTGTGTGAGAGGAGGTGGGGAAACTTTTCCAGCCTGAGACAGCAAATTTGGGGGCAAAGAGGAGGAGGCTGAGTCGTACTCACCAGAGCCATGAAGACCATGAGCCTGGCCAGCTCCACAGCTCTGCCGTTCACGGCTTTGCTGGCCAGGAAGGTGAAGCAGATGCTGTTCCCGCTCAGGAGGAGGAGCCGAGCGTTGTTCTCCATCAGCCACTCCTGGGGAACCACTTTGGAACCGTGGAGAGGGAGAGGATTTCAGTCAAGAAGAGGAGCAGTGAAATCACGCAAATAATCCCTGCCGGAGATAATCCGAGCTCTGCACACCAACTCTGGGACACAACCTCAGCCAAAACTCTCAGTGTAGCCGTTAAAACTGTTCAGGAGAATTTTGCCTGAGCAAACTCCACGTTTGGACAATTTTCCCTCAATAATTCAAGGCAAGGTTTGAGTTTTAAAGGTCTCCATGGATCCTTAAAGCATTTCTCCACGGGGAAAGACAGGCTGGATGTGGAAGGGACTTTCTCTCATCCCAGCCTGGCTTCCCAGTGTGGTGACTTTTCCAATCAAGCCACAGCTGCTGGGAGGAATTTTGCAGCACGCAGCTGGATTTGGAGGAGGTGAGGATCTGTAATCCCACGGATTAATGTGATAAAGGCAAAAACACACCTGACAGCTCATCCACAAGACTGATAACATCATCTGCTGTCCATTCTCTAGCTTCTGTACCGTACAGCAGCTTAATTGCATCAGCTAAACCCTTCAGACTGCTCTCATCTGTTGGTCCTTCTATCATTTTCTGCCAGACCACGTGTCCTGAGCGATATATTAATCACAACCGCCATTAAGCGACATGTTTTTGAACAAGAAAGTTGCTAAACTGAGCCTCGCAGCAGGGGGAGAGGAGGGGAATTCAGGTGACACCACTGAGGCTCTGTGATTCTTTCCCATCTGTCATTTTAGGGGGGGTTGCAGCGTGAGTCAAAGAAACCCAAGTTTAATAATTAAATGAGGAAATGTGTTTTGCTTCAGGGAAATGGGTGCTTCTTTGAGATGGATTTGAGCTAAGTCTACCCCAAGGAAGGGAGAGTAGAGGAACAGAGGTGTCATTTAATTTCTTCACTTGAATTGTGACTTATATCTCTGTGTGTGTATATATATAATTTATATATTTTATTTTAAATAAATAAATTTAAATTATTTTATCATTTATAGTTTATACATACATATTTTCATGTACTTTAGTGATGTCTGCTTGAGCAGAACATTTTTTTCCTAGGCAATGCAATGGCTTCACACTGACAGAGGGCAGGTTTCGATTGGGTTTGAGGAAGAAATTCCTCCCTGTGAGGGTGGTGAGGGGCTGGAATGGAGTTCCCAGAGAAGCTGTGGCTGTGCCATCCCTGGAAGTGTCCAAGGCCAGGCTGGACAGGGCTGGGAGCACCCTGGGACAGCAGAAAGTGCCCCATGGCAGGGGTGGCACTGGACAAGGCTTTAACATCCCTTCCAACCCAACCCATTCCACGATTCCATTATTCCAATACAATCACATTTTTGGGCGGGGGCGTTTTCCTTCAAGCAAATCTCCTCCCCGGGGCCCACCCTTTGCACTCACCATCGAGGGACGACACGGGCCCGAAGATGATGTAGAGCAGGCGGGCCTGGTTGACCATGGGCCAGGGCTTGAGGATGCGCGTGAGCCAGAAGGCCGAGTCGCTGCGCTGGCTGCCGGGCCACAGCAGCACCCCCCGGCAGTAGAGGCGGATCCGCAGCTCCAGCCTGCGGGCGCTGCCTGGGAAACCGGGCTGGGGTCAGCAATTCCCGAGCCTCGCTCCGCACAAACCGTCTCTTCTTCGTAGCGAGGGAAAGGGGGGTTTTCTTAATGTGTTTCATTCGGGTTTTGTCTCCGAACTGCCTGGTTTTGGTGCTTTGCCCTCGTTCGGGTTGTGGAATCTGTGGGTGCGGCCTCTGGGAGCCTCCGCGAGCTGTGGGGTTTGGTTTCTGGGGTTTGGCAATGTGGGATGGGTGATATGGCTGTGGATGAAGTGTTCCACAGAAATTCCCTGTTCTGCGTTGGGAAATGGGAGAATTCCTTGAGAGGTGTTTGTCCCACCAGCGTTGGGGTTCGGAAATGTTGAACCTCGCTTTTTAACGCATCATTTTATTTCTAATTGGGTCCCTTTCCCATCGATTTCACTGCTGTAGGGCAGGAAAGATTCAAATCCGTGATGTAGAGACACAACTGATGCTTTGGATTGATAATGGAATGGTCTAAAGGCCTCTCAAGACAAATCTCTTCGCTGCAGAGACAAAAGCACTTCTCTCTGCTCTCAGTGAGGAGCAAACTGCGTGCATCGAGGTGCAGGCCAAGAACTCGCTGTGGGATGCCCACAGAACACACAGCAGAGTCAGGATCCCGGGCTGAGCCGAGCCAAACCCCCCTTGATCCCACCCCCATTCTGTTTGCAGGGATCAGGAGCCATTTCCTGCCCTCTCCGTGCTGGCACAGTTGGGTTTTGGGGCTCCGGGCCGCTCGGAGTTACCTGGTTTGCCGCTGACGACCGTCTGCACTTTCCTGGCTAAGTTGCTCAGCTCCCAGAGGAAGTTAAACACCCGGTGGCACTCGAGCTCATCCCAGCCCGCCGTCAGGATCTGGAGGGGAGGGGAAACGGGGTGAAAATGGGGAGGTTGAGCAAAAATTCGGTTCACAACGCCAGTGCTGCCAGCAGACAAACACAATTTGTCCTGCGGGTTCTCAGGAGAGGGAGGGAAGGGTCGTACCTGAGTGAGGAGCCTGAGGAGGGCAGGGAAGCGATTGCCTGCCTCAGGTGGTGCTTAAGGCCTTGATACTGAAATTGGCCACAAAAGAAACTTTCTAACACGATTTGGAGGGTTAGAAAGCAGGGATTCATCAGCCTGATGCCTCCCAGAATCAAAAACTGCTGAGGGTGTTTCAAAATCTGATTCGTGAATCTTCAGTGGAAATGTACAGAAAGATATTTGCTACAAAACATCCCAGCACCAATAATCACCTGCTCTTCTAAGAGAGGATTTTTAATTTTATTATTTATTATTTTAATTATTTTAAATTTTTAATTTTAATTTTTTTTTTACATCAATGTCAAGCCACCACAAGCAGAAAGAATTCTGGCCTCTGACGTGTGGAGATATTTCCCTTGAAACGAAAGCATCTCTGCTCTTGACCTGTGAACTTGGAGCTGTGTGATGAAATGCTCCCCTTCTCCCCTTCTTAGGTAATAAATTCCTAATCAAAATCCAGACTGGGTGGGAGTGAAATCCAGGCCGAGGAATTCTCAGGAGTCAAATCAACAACTTGCAGCACCAGAAAGAAAACTCGGGAACTGTGTGAATAAACACCACCCCAAACCACTCCAGAACCAGCTCATACTTCTAAAAATCTTGCAAAAAACAGATTAATTTAGAAAACTGCCTTGATTTTCTTTGTGATTGGTGCTACTTGCCTTCTGTCCACGGGGATACTGTACCTGTAAGAACACCCCATAGCACTGTAACCCCAAACAGTGCAGGGGACTGGCACAGCCATTCAGCTTGAAACAGGAAACCTGCAAGTGCAAACAGCAGTGGTTTGTCCTAATTGACCTAATTTTAAATATCCTGATTTAATTGCTGGGATTGAAAAGTCTCTGTGCTCCTTGTGCCCCTCAAAACAGAGAGGCTCAGAAGGATTCCCTCCCCTCCTTGGGCGAGCTGTGGGAATGTTGTGGAAATGGGTTGTTGGAATGAGTTATGGGAGCTGCTTTAGGGTTTAGCATTGAGTCAAAACTGTGGGTGTAGAAAAGGGTTTTGGGAAGAAAAACCCAGTTTTCAGGGAGGAAAAAACCTTGTTTTCAGGGAAGAAAAACCTTCTTTTCAGGGAGGAAAATTTCCCTGAAGGGCTGTGCAGAGTTTTTAGTAGCCCATGAGTTGATGAGGAGCTGAGAACCAGCAGCCTGGGAAGGCGGGATCTCAGCGGGACAGCCTCCAGCACGCTGGAGTTTGGTACTGATATTCCAAAGAGACTGATTCCAAATTGATAAATTGATTATCCAGTGGTGATAAACTCCAACAAAGAATTAACCAGGTTGGAAGAGACCTTTGAGGACACCAAGTCCAACCCGTGACCTGACACCACTTCATCAACTGGCACCGAGTGCCACCTCCAGTGTTTCTTTAAACACCTCCAGGGCCAGTGCCCACCACTGCCCATTCCAGTGCCCACCACTGCCCATTCCAGTGCCCAACCACACTTTCTGTGAAGAATTTTTTCCTCATGTCCAGCGTAAACCTCCCCTGGCACAAGCTGAAGGTCGTGCCCTCGTGTCCTGGTGTCACTGGTGACCATTCCAGAGGAAATGACCTTGTGCAAACGGTGTGGTAAGCACGAAGGACAGCGAGGAACGCTGGTGGAAGGAAGGTGGATTTACTCCTGAGAGTATTTCGTGCACATCCCCTCGAGTACTTACCCCTGAGAGCACCTTGTGCACGTACTTGAGCCTGTCCCTGGTGGGCAGCAGCAGGGTGCACCTCTTGAGCAGCAGCCCTGGGACACAGGGGTGGAACACACACAGCTCTGGGGGTGCTCAGGCACTGCTGCAGCACCCTCAGAAAATAAAAAACCCCACAGCCTGAAAATGCAGGCAACAGGGGAAAAAGCTGCTAGTCCAAGGTGAAAAGAGCAGTGGTTTGTGTCTGGAGTAGGGGCAGCAAGGCCGTCTTTTCCCAAAGGAATGTTTTCAGGGAGTTTCCTGCACCCGCTGTAACTTGTTTATGGTGTTGTTTAAAGCCCCCGTTACTCACAGTTGGAGCTGCATTAAAATGACTGCGTTGGTTTGGGAATTGCAGCTGTTCAAAATACTGGACACAAACGGTAACTTGTTGCACCTCTTCTAAAAGCACGCCAGGGAAAGCTGGTTTTCCCCTTACATCATCCCCAGAATTTTTTCAGGATAGCCACATGCACTAAAAAGCAAATATTCTGGATTTTCCTAATGTAAAACATAGCAGAGAAGGAAATTTATTTTCCTATACAGGCGTGTTTGGGATGTCAGAGTCTGGAGCTCATTATCCTGGGGAACAGCTGGCTGTTGAGCAGAATTTCTTCCACACTCCTGACAGAAACTGGGTTAACAGCTTGCACTCAAAACCTTTCACCAGAATAAAATATATATATACTGCTTGTTAATTAATCAAGGAATCCACGGAAAAGCTTGGAGTTTCCCAGGGGAAAAAAAAAAAAAAAAAAAAAGGAAATTTTTCTCCAGAAAAAAACCCACATCCTAAAAATACATCCTTTTTTCCCAAGGTCAGAAAGTACTTTGTGGATTTACTGCGATTCTGAGTGACTCTTCCCTTCCTCAGAGCGTGTCAGCATTCCTGCATGACAGCCATCATTTATTCATCAGCCTCGGGTCTGCTCCAAAGCTCAGCCAAGTCCATTTTTTATTGACTAGATCAGACTTTGGAGAGCTCTCCCCGAGGAACAGCTGTTAGGACAGCTCAGCTACGCTTTGGAGCCATCTGAGAGGGAAAAGTGTGTGGAGTGAAAAAAAAAAGGGCTTGAGCAAAAGGTGCTTTTTGACTCCAGTTTTTTCCTGCTGCAGTGTAAATATTGATTCTGCTGCCAGCCCTGCCAGAGACGTTCCCCCGAGCCTCCCACCGTGACACAGGCACAGCCAATGGCTTTATATTTTTAAAAGGTTGTGTTTGACTCCCGCAGCTCCTGCAGGGGTGGGGTCACACCTACGTTTCAATAACAAGGTGCCATTTTGGGTGAGATTACTACAAAGGCCAAACTGATTCTGATTTTTTTTTTTAAAGGATTGCAAGGTTTCAGGCTTTGTTTTAGAAAGGAAACACTAAGATTAATTTTAAAAGGTGTTTTAAGGTATCTCAAAACATCCATGGTTTGCTTGCAATAGGTTTTTGTTCTAAATGATCTTAACAGCTCTCCTTTACCTTGTGTGATTTAATGTTTTAGTGCCTTTATTGAATGGCTTTAATGCTTTTATTTAATGTCTTTAATGCCTTTACTTAATGTCTTTAATGCCTTTACTTAATGTCTTTAATGCCTTTATTTAATGTCTTTAATGCCTTTACTTAATGTCTTTAGTGCCTTTACTTAATGCCTGCAGTTCAACCCATATTCACAATTCTCCCTCTAACCCTGGCGTTTATTTCTCTGTCAAACACACATTTTTTTATCCGACAGGGAACAGTAAATATGGACCCACTGATGTTTTCATTTCATTTCCTCCTCTGACAGAACGATGTAGAGCGAATCAGAACCAACGTGCTTTAAAAACGAGCAAGGCAGCCGGTGTTGGTCACTCCGGAGTTAGGCTGGGCTTAAGGGCTGCATTTCCCAGCCTAAGGAATGTGAGCTGCTCCAAAGGGAGACCCCGCGGGCTCAGCAGCCGCATTCCTTTGGCTGCCCTGGGCCTGGGAGCCTCGGTTCCCTCTGCACTTCCCAGCGCCGGGCTCCAAACAGAGGGAATTTGGAAACACTTCCTCCTGCAAGCTGATCCTCTGCCTGTTCTCTGGAAAAAGGACACCCAGAGGAGGCAGCACACGCAGGGTTTTTTCCATAACTCACAGGTTTGGGAAGGATTTCAGGCAATTCCTCGCTGCTGGAAGGGGTTGTTTGGCTCCTCGCTCTGCACGGAGGATTTGGGCCGCATCCTCAGCGTTCCCTTTTTAACGCACGCACCAGGAGAAAGCTTTTAAGTTTAAGCTTTAAAGTAAGTTTTAAGCGAGTTTTGTTCTCACCTAGAGATTTGTAGTGCTCCAGAATGGAGGCTCCTTTCCTGCCGGGGAGCTCGGGGTTGTGGAAGTCCTGCAGCAGGAGGCGGCGGGTCCCTGACGAGGTGGAGATGTAATTAATCAGGCGGCTGCTGATGGTTTTGGACACCATGCTCAGCATGCTGATGTCCTTCACTGGAAAAGCAAAGCCCAGGACACTCCTAAATCCCTGCTGCAAGGGAAAATGCTGATCACGAGTCAATAACTCTTTCTGACTTCAGAAACAGGCCGAGAAATGAGATGTAATAAATAAAACAAAAATTAATTACTGTTGATCTCCTTTGCCAGCAAACTGGAGTAATTAGGAACTGACAGATCTAAGGAATAATTTTCACATTTGACAGGCAAAAACCGACTTCAAATAGATTGTAACTATCGTTGAAATTTTGGTCGGTTGTTTTTCCGTACTTAAAGGCTGAAAATTCAGAGTTAAAGCCACATAAAATGACTTTGACTACTTAAAAGCTGCAACATTTCAAAAAATGAGGCTTCAAAAACGAAGAAGATCGATGGCAATTTTCAGATGTTGAGGTTTCTGATCAGCTCCTCACCTGAGAGATAATTCAGCACCATTTGGAAGATCTCTAAGGGAAGGGTTTGGAAATCCCCCAGTGCTGACAGAGCCTGGGAATCCCTGCCCGGGGTGTGGCAGGAGCGGCGGCTGCTCCGCCGCTGTTTCTGCCTGGGGGTCGAGGTACAGCTGCTCCCTGCGCTCGAGGTCATTGTTCCGGTGTTCCCATCAACTTAACCTGGAGAAAAAAACAACAAAAAATGATTAAAGCCTGGTTTTCTGAGGAGGAAAAGGCTCCCAGAATGAGGCTGAGAGGAAATGACTCCCTTGGAGACACAGAGAGTGTGAAAATCTCGTCTGTGCGTGGGACAAACTGCTCGGATTCAGTGCAGTGAGAGCAGTTTGCTAAATAACTTTTAGTACAGAAGGAATAAAATGTGTTCCAGCTAATAATTCATGTGTTGAAAAGTATAAATAATGCCTGGGGGAATGGAGGGTTCAGCTGATTCTGGATGAGGAAAAGACAAAAGCACTGAGGGCACATCCGAGGAGGGAGACACAGGAAGTGAGGAAAACAGTTCTGAAAGGGAATTCTTGGGGAATTACACGTGAGGGTACAAGCTACAGTAATTAACAACATCGTTTTAATTTGTCACACTAATTGTTCAACAGAACACCGAAGTTACAGGGCTGTTATTGAAAGGATCATCACCGTTCCTTCAGGGTGATAATTACTGATACGTGTGCTTGTGGGGGACCCAATCAAGGATTAAAAGCACCGAAGTGATGTTTCAAACCCTTCTTTTCCTGCAGCACCGAGCTGGTGCAAGGCTTAATTTAATATAATGACTCTATGTGCGATATAAAAATAAATGACACAGTATTGCCCTGTGAAAATGTCAGCGCTTCAGGCTTTTCCAGAATCGCAAGGGGCTGGAAACGAGCTTGGAAAGACTCAGTAAATCGGATTATTTGATTTACCTTCCGGGTTTCGAGTCCCTAGAACAGCCACACTTCACAATGTCAGGCAACAGTGGGAGCCGGGGACTCAGTGTGTGTTAAATTGATGTTCTAACTGAGATCTTTCGCACCACCCCTTGGTTCCAGCAGCTGAGGCTCCGGGGGGATTTGCCAAGGAGGAGGACGAGCGCTGCAGGATAATTCCAGGAGCTGGCAGCGCCGGCTGGAACATCCCTGGAGCCGGTCCAAGCTGCAGTGCAACATCCCAGCCACCAGCAGTGGGAAATTCTCGCGGAGAATAGACCCCATTGTTCCCGGGATTACAAATTTACAAAATTACAGACAACAAGCTCCAAACATCCTCCCTGTTTATTACAAAATCACTGCAGCCAGACTCTGGGATATTCCACGGAGGGGAAATGGCCTCGTCCACAATGAGGGCTCTGTTTGTGCCCAGGAATGGGGACATTTTGGGGAAAAGTGTTACACACGGGGCTGGCCGGCCCTGGGGAGACCGGGAATTGTACATTTAAGGAGTTTTTTGCTTGGCTGGGAGCATTTTTAATGCAGCTATAGGATATTTCTGGCTTGCTGAAGCAGCTGAAAACTTTCACAGGGCTTGTGAGCGAATGTAACTGCTGCTAAAATTAGTGGGTTTGGGATCTGAGGAGGAAAAATTGTCATAACACCTTTAAGAAAAAAATCACCTATGGATAAAATCATATTAAAAATGCTTATCTTCTAAAAGCAAGGGATTTCACACAGAGAATCGTGGATTCCATACAAATTCCTCGTGGACCACATAAAAAATCAGCCCATTCCCTGTTTATAACCAGCACCGCTAAACTTGGCTAAATCTGGGGCATATTTCTGATCCAGGCTTTAGAAATAAAGTTGCAATCCTGTGATCCTTTCTTCTCTTCCCACTCTCCTTCCTGTCTGGAGCTGTGGGGATTTGTGGGACCTTTCAGAGGTTTTTTAAAAATCTTACCTTGGGTCTCCAGTTGTGGAAGGAAAAAAATACTTGGCCACCAGCGAGGTTTTTGGGGAGTATTTGTCTAATATTTGTCTCTTTCTGTCCAATCTGGTTGAAGTTAAATTGATTATCGCTGTTTTAATGCAGAGCAGAGCTAGATAGAATTAATGTAAATAAAAATGAGTGCAAACAGCCAGTTTTAAAGCCTCTCCTGAAAGCTCCCATTTGCTTCCTCTTTGACTTAATGTGGTTTTTTTATTTCTTAGGGAGTTGAGCCAGAGCGGGGCAATGGGCTGTGCATTTCCATCTGCTGCTGGGACACCAGTGTTTGGAGAACTGCTTAATCCACACTGGAAATTGCAAGGTAAATGTTAAATATTTAACAAGCTAAACTCATAACATTAGCTAAGGAGGGTCATCTTATTTGTCGCTATAAACTAATTTGTTTACAAGGCCAAAAGCATCGACTTCCACCCATGTTGCCCTTAAGCAGTCGCTAAACTCCTGCTAATGGATGCACTTTAGTCCTGATATTTCTCGGAGCCCTGTGTTAGCATTTGGCAAACATTTATTGCAAAAAGGGTGTTTACTTTGGAGATTGGTTTGGGATGTTTCCCTTTCCCTTCCTCATCACCCCGAGCATAAACCCGGTGGCTTTGAATATTAACTCGATGGGGGTTTTCATTTGTTTTTTCCCCGATTTTCTCCTGTCCTTTGTCATATAAAAATAAAATAGAGTGGAAGAAAATAGGATAACATAAAATAATAATTTTCAAGTACAAGCCTAAGTAGGGGATGACAAACCTTAGAGCACTGAGTGCATGGAGTTACCTTAATACTTGTTACCCCTAAGCTACACTGAAAATTTTTGTTTTAAAAAAGTGGTTGTGTTTATAATAAAGGCTCTGTGTAAGACTGATGGCACAAATTGGTCCCAAAACCACCTAAATTGGAGAATAATGTGAGTATAAAGCAGAGCTGAGGGTTCTGGGCCCTGTTGCTGATGGCGGCCCAGCTGTGGTATGAGGGGGCTGGCTGCCAACAGAGGGGGAAAACACTAGAAAGAGCATTTTTTTTCCCTCATTCCAGCCTGGATTTGCTCCCCAGGCTTCAATATTTGATGAAATAGGTTATTTTTGGCCTTTTACCTGTGGTTTTGGGTCAGATTCAGGCGGGCTGTGACCTTTAGGCCAAAGGATGGGCCAAGCTGTGTCCTCCGCCATGGCTCCTCTCCCCCCAACCTACCAAAATTCGTGACTAAAGGGCTAAAATGGGGAACCTGCGCCCCAAAACCTACATAAAATTAATAGAGGGTGTCTCACAGTTGACAGTACTCACATAAAACACTTTATCAGCCGTTTTTTTACCTCAGGGAAACCCGCTCTTCACAAACACCCCCGGCCGGGTGCCCGCAGGGAGCTCTGAGGGAGCAGCAGGGGATGGGGGAGTGGGATCACCAAACCCTGTGTCCCTGAGGGGGAAAGAAACCCCACACCCCCATTTTTAAATTACTATCATTTAAATTCAACTCTTCAAAGCCTTATTTCAGTCAAATGTTGCTACCTCTTGGGGTTAAAAGGGGTTCTGGTTGTAGGAGCAGAGGCGGGTGTGTACAGGCAGCACAGCTGTGTTTGGGAGCCTCAGCCGGGAGCAGAAATGTTGGCAAGTGTTAAAAACCATCACAGTAAGTAAGTTTCGATTTGGTCGTTGTCGATGCGGCCACAGACGTGTTGGAGGGAGGAAATGTTTACGGACAACAACAGCGTGTTCCCCCAGAGGTGTTTCGTCAATGTTGTTGGCAACTCGGCCCCTTTTTTAGGTGAATTTATGCGAATTTTGGGCAACAACGGCTTTTCCCGCCTTTTTGCCCGCGGCCCCGTTCGCCGCGAGGGGGAGGGGGGCGGGCCGCGAGCGCCTCGCGCGCGGCGTTTCCCACCCGCGCTGTCCCCGCCCAGCTCATGACTATTTAAATTAAGACCACGCCCCCTCCATAACGGAAAGCGCGCCCGGCCTGTTACGCGCCCCCGAGTGGTCACGCCCCCTCATGAATAATTAATTAGGGGCGGGCTTTTTTTGGCGGGAGGGTCCGGCGGGGCGAGGGGACATCGGGGGTCCCAAGGGCGCCCTGGTGTCCTCAGGCCAGGGCTGGCCAGGCCCCGCGGGTGGGTGCGTGGGGTGGGGTGGGGTGGGGTGTGGTAGGGCAGGTGTGAGCCCGTCCTGGGG
>VXBT01014053.1:44058-54083 GCA_013400235.1 Oriolus oriolus
ATTCCCTTACTCCTGGCTAGGCTCTGTTTCCAGGTTGGCCTCTTACACATCAGGTGTGGGGTACCATGGATGTGGGGTACAGCCGGGATGGGGTGCCATAGATGTGGGGTACCACTGGGTTTTGGGGTATCACAGGTGCGATCCCACAGGAGCATCACTCTGGGATGGGTGCGCAGGGCACCTGCAGAGCTGGGGGTCTCTCTGTAGGTACCTGCCCTGGACCCCCCGCCAGGGCTGGACCTAAAACCCCACACCCTGCACAGCGGTTCTGCCTGAGCCCGGAGCCACCAAACCCATCTGCAACCCTCATCTCCAACCCTCATCTCCAACCCTCATCTGCAACCTTCATCTCCAACCCTCATCTCCAACCCTCATCTCCAACCCTCATCTCCAACCTTCATCTCCAACCCTCATCTCCAACCTTCATCTCCAACCCTCATCTCCAACCTTCATCTCCAACTCTCACCCTTCCCAGAGAAGCTGTGGCTGCCCCTGGATCCCTGGAATTGTCCAAGGCCAGGTTGGACACTGGGGCTTGGAGCGCCCTGGGACAGTGGGAGGTGTCCCTGCCTGTGGCAGGAGGTGGAATGAGATGGGATTTAAGCTCCCTTCTCACCCAAACCATTCCAGGACTGTGGGATTCTCCCCGCCGAGCTGTTCCGAGGAGCAGCCACCGGTCCCTGCGCGGCAGGGATGCCGTGGAATGGCGCCGTTCCATGCGCTGCCTCCTCAGGAAAGCCACGCCGAGGCACCTGGCTCAGAGCAGCACATCCCAACGGACCGGCTTTGAAACAACTTCGACATTTCTCTGTGTAAATCCAGCTTCGGAACTCACCGACTCGGAATCGCTGCTGAGCTCTCCTGGGACAGCGGCCGAACATCCCAGGAGAGGTTTTTCCGCGCTGCTCCGAAGGCAGCTCCCATACGATGGCAGCAGAGGCCTGCAGCTGCTTCGGAGCAATTTTTGCCCGGCATTTTTATTTTTTTCCCCAAAGACAGTTGTTCGGTTTTGGTTTCGTTCTTGGGTTGATTTATTTATTTTTTTTTTTCTTTTCCTTTTTTTCTCTCCTCCTTTTTTTTCTCCCCCTTTTAACTTTCTCAAAAGAACTTTCCCCGGAGAAACTGAAATAGAAACAAAGCAAAAATCACCCTCAGATGGGAGGAAACGGCATCGGCTGAGAACGGTTCCTTAAATTAACAGCAAGGTGATGACGTCACCGTGGCTGCGATATTTTTGCTGAAAAGTTAAATTAGATAAATGTACAAAAATAATGAGCCTCGGAGCTGAGCAGCACGGGGTAGAGCCTGGAGCGATGCCATTCCCATTTCTTCTTCCTTCTGGGATCCAGGACCGGACTGAATCTCTCCCTGGAATCGCATCCCACCTCCCTAAATCCTGCTGGGTGCACTGCACCTCTGCCTTCCACCCCAAAACCAGAACAGGGAATTCCAGATTCCTCATTTACCCCAACGTTTCTAGAAATCGCCAGGTTCCAGTGCGGGGGGTGGAAAAAAATAAAATAAAATAAACAGAGGTGTCCTGGAGTATCCTGGGAGAGCTTTTTGGAGCCTGGGGGTATTTTAAGGATTTCCTGAGGATTCACCCCGTGTTCAACACACAGAGCTGGACCTACACAGAGGCTGCAGTGACTGGGATAATTAACGGTAACGGGTTCTTAATTGCGTCGTGGTGGGGTGACACCGTTACCCGGGGTTGGTTTGAGTGAGTCACTGCTGGGGTTTGGGTTTTTGTGGTTTGTAATCCAGTCAGGGTTTGAGAGGAGGGCTGAGCGAGGGGCTGGAGAGCGGCGAGGGGACAGGCGCAAAATTGGGGTGGGGAAGGCACAAAATTGGGGTGGGGAAGGCACAAAATTGGGGTGGGAAAGGCACAAAACGGGGGTGGGAAAGGCACAAAACTGAGTTGGAAAAGGCACAAAACGGGGTTGGAAAAGGCACAAAATGGGGTTGGAAAAGGCACAAAATCGGGGTGCAAAAGGCACAAAACTGGGTTGGAAAAGGGACAGAACTGATTTGGAAAGGCAAAAAAATTGGGTTGGAAAAGGCACAAAGTGGGGCTGGAAAAGGCACAAAATTGGGCTGGAAAGGGCACAAAACTGGGGTGGAAAAGGTACAAAATTGGGGGGGAAAAGGCCCAAAATCTGGTTGGAAAAGGCAAAAAACTGAGTTGGAAAAGGCACAAAACGGGGTTGGAAAAGGCACAAAATTGGGCTGGAAAGGGCACAAAACTGGGGTGGAAAAGGTACAAAATTGGGGTGGAAAAGGCACAAAATCTGGTTGGAAAAGGCAAAAAACTGAGTTGGAAAAGGCACAAAATCAGGTTGGAAAAGGCACAAAACTGGGCTGGAAAAGGCGCAGAATTGGTTGGAAAAGGCACAGAACTGAGTTGGAAAGGCAAAAAAATTGGGTTGGAAAAGGCAAAAAATTGGGCTGGAAAAGGCACAAAACAGAGTTGTCCCAAACTCCCAAGGTCTAGGGCCTCATTTTTCTCACCCAGCTTTGCCCAGGAGCAGCTCGGAATTCCGCTGAAAATCCCCATCGCGGTGCAGCTGCCGCTGCCAGGAGGGGTGAGAGCGGCTAAATCATAAAATCATGGCATGGTTTGGGCTGGAAAGGACCTCAAACCTCACCCAGCTCCACCCCTGCCATGGCAGGGACACCTCCCGCTGTCCCAGGGTGCTCCAAACCCCGTCCAGCCCGGCCTTGGACACTTCCAGGGATCCAGGGGCAGCCACAGGGCAGGGGTGGAGCTGGGTGGGATTTGAGATCCCTCCCAACCCAAACCATTCCGGGATTCCGTGGAAAGCGAAGAACCTTCGGTGCTGCAGGATGGGGAAGGGACAAAACCCCTGGAAGCCCCTTCAGGATGATCCCTGGATTGGGAAGGGGCTCTGTTTGGGGGGACGGGAGGTTTTGGGTTCACCCTCCCGAAATTTCCCTCATTTGTGGCTTCTTTAGAGTGCCCTTTTCACCTTTATTTTAGGGTATTCGTTTTCCACATCCTCAGACGTTCCCCACCACCTCCAGGAGGACTGGATGGGAAGAGGAAAATTGTGGAGCACCGAGCAGAAAAATGATGGGGTTTCGTGGATTTTTGGGGCGTTAAAAGAAAACGCCAAAGCTGGTGGGGGCCAGAAGAAAATGAAGGGAAAAAGTGAAAATAATTGCACCACTGGGCCCAAAGGGAAGCATCTACTGTGCTGTGAGTGAAGGGAAGTGGGAATGGGAATGGGAATGGAAATGGAAATGGAAATGGGAATGGAAAAGAAATAGACATAATAATCATAATGATATTAATAATGATAATAATAATAATGATAATAACGATAATAAAATAAAAATAATAATAAAATTAAAATATAATTATATGTTACATATAATATATAATTATATTATATATTATATTATAATTATAATTATAATTATAATAACAACAACAACAAAAAATCTGCAGAAGGAAGACACAACACTCCGAGTTTTGTGCCCCTTCACCTGCCATCTTAGGCAGTAAATCTCTTCTTAATCTCTCCACATCGAATTTTTCCTCCTTGGCCAAATATTTCTTCCCTCTAAAGCGTTACTGAGGAGCTGCAGCCTTTAATTTATCCTTAAAAAAAAAAAAAAAAATAAAGGCATTTTGGGGCTCGTTGCAAAACGAGGGAAGGAAACGATCAGCGGGAATTTGTTGACTCACCCAGCACAGGCCTGTGCGGGGACACAGAGGGAATTCAGTTCCCATCGTCCTGCTGAAGGGATTCTCTGGATAAAATCCCCTCAGCTGGCATTTTTGGGGATGGATCCAGAGGGATGGGAAGGGGCAGGGATTTGTGTTCCAATATCCTGGCCCGGGGCGGTTGGATCCGCCGGGAAGCTGAGCAGGATTCGCCCCCAGTCCCATTTTATTGCTGTTTTCCTGTGGGCCTGTGCAGCCACAGGGGTGAGCCCCGGCAGGGGGGAATGGAAAGAAAGGGGAAAAATAGGAATATTTAACAGAAAATAGGAAAATACATGGAAAAAAAAGAGGGGGAATGGAATCCTTGCAGGCGCTGAGGGATCGAGGCCTGGCTGATCCCATCCTCACCGCTCATCCCCACTGCGGCTCCAAACCTCCCTGGCCTCCTGTTGGACTGGAAACCGTGGCGGGATCTTCCCTAAAATCGGGATTCCCGGCTGTCCCTGGGATCAGAGCTGTCTGTGTGCGGCCAGGAGTGGATTTAATGCCGGGAGTTGTCCTTTTCTCACCTCCCCCACCTCATTTTGGGCCGTGCTGGTGGCTGAGATGAGTTAACAACACCCTGCCCCTCCACCAGGCCTCGCTTCCAAGGGATTTTAAAATGCTTGGAGCACCCTAAATCCAGAGGGATTTGTGCAGGAGGTGTTGGCATCACCCGACCACGCTGAGGAGCCCTCTCCAAGGTGGGTTGGGAGATTCCAGAGGCAGAATCCGCAGTCCCAGCTCTCGCTCGCTGCCTTGGGGTGATGGAAGTGAACCTCGGGATGGAGGGAATGCAGGAGTGGGAGAGGCGGGACAGGGATGGGGTGGGAGCAGAGGTGCTCCCGGGTGTGCCCCGAGTTTGTCGCTCACCCTTCATCCCTCACCCCGCGCTCACCAAACCCCGGGATTCGGGATTTGAGGATCCTCCCTCTGCGTTTCGCAGCCTGCTCCTTCTTCCTCCTAAACATTCCTCCTCTTTTCCCCACCTCCAGCTCTTCCCAACCTTCCAGCTCTGCAGGAAAACAGAGCCCAGCCCCCTCCCCAAAAAACAGCAGCGGCTTCCTGGGAATCCGTGAGCATCCCAAACCCGGCTGGAATCGCTGCTTTTCCTTTCTCCTGCTTTTTAGGATGCAGCATCCAGCCCCAGCCAGATGGGAAGCTGTCAGCACCAGGCGGGATAATTCCCCGCTGGAGCCGCGGGAAGCTCCGGAACAGCTCGGAAGCGATCGCAGCCAGGGCTGCTCTGCTTTATGATCTCCTCATTTTCCTTGGGCTGAGCCTGGTGTTCCTTGGGGAAAAAAACCGAGGAAAACCCGGAGTTGGTGCAGAATGCAAATCCTCCCCAAAATTGCTGTCCTGGCCAGGGAGGGGGAATGACCGAGGCTGCAGCGTGGGAATGTCGTGGGAATGCCACGACGAGCAGAAATCTTGATGAAGCTGATGGTTGCTCCAGGCTTCCAGGTTCGAATCGTGGAATCGTGGAATTGTTCCTGCTGGAAAAGAGCTTTGGGATCGACGGGTCCGGCGGTCAACCCAGCACTGCTGTCCGGCACTGCCCGATGTCCCCAGGTGCCACATCCACAGATCCCTGAGCACTTCCAGGGACGGGGCAGGGCTGTTGTCCGTGGCTGGAGAAGCCTTTCCATGAGGAAATTCCCGCTGATGTCCAACCCCCGGCACATCCCGAGGCCGTTCCCTCCTGTCCCCGTCCCCTGGGAGCAGAGCCCGACCCCTCCCCAGCTTTCCCCTCCTGTCAGGGATTTGTGGAGATCCAGAAGGTCCCTCCTGATCCCTCTTTTCTCTGGGATAAACATTCCCAGCTCCCTCGGCCGCTCCTGGAGCTCCAGCCCCTTCCCCAGCTCCATTCCCTGGACACGCTCCAGCCCCTCCAGGTCAGGAGGGTCCCACTCCCGCTGCTGCCTGCCCAGCAATTCCCACATTCCTGGTGCCAAATCTCCCAGAATCCGCTGTTTTCCATGGATCACATCCAAACCTGCGCCTCTTTTGCCACCAGACCCCTCCAGGCCCCTCCTCGCTTTGCCAACAGCAAGGAGCCATCCGAAAAAATCCTCATTTTTTTCACGGATGAGTTATCCCCACCTCCACCAGCTGGGAAAGGTGAAGGAGTTCAGGAA
Organism: Oriolus oriolus; assembly: GCA_013400235.1. Lineage (NCBI taxonomy): Eukaryota > Metazoa > Chordata > Aves > Passeriformes > Corvidae > Oriolus > Oriolus oriolus. The sequence goes on from VXBT01014053.1 coordinate 49,927, forward strand.
TCCTCACCTTGGGGTTTTCTGATTATTCTGGGAGTCCCTTCCTCGGCTGGAGGAGTTAAAAACCCTCCAGCAGCCAAGAGGAATCATGGAAAAAAACCCTCGAGGGCAAAAAAAACCCTCGAGGGCAAAAAAAACCCTCGAGGGCAAAAAAAACCCTCGAGGGCAAAAAAATCCCTCGAGGGCAGCGCCGGGGAGGAACCCGCCCGCAGCTCCGCGCCGAGCACGAAACCCCAAAATCACCCCCCAGAAGAACTGCAAAACCTGCTCCTTCCGGCCCTTCCAAAACCGAATTTAAAAAGGTTTTTTCCCTCCTCCTTTCTCAGTGATGTCGGTTTTTTGCAGGGGAAAAAAGGGTTTGGTGAGTGCTGCCAGCACACGCCGAGGATTTTGTCGGCTTTTTCTGAAAAAAAAGTAGCCAAAGCACCTGTCAAATTTTATAGCTGGAGCTCAAATCGAGGAGGGGACCAGGAGAATTTAGCTCAGTTTTCCTGAGAACGGGAAAATTGCTGCCTGCCCTGACCTACTTGCTGAGCAATCGGCATTTGCGGCGCGAAAAAAGGGGGGAAGAGAAGAAAAACGAGTGGGAAATGTTCGGAATCGGGGTTTTCCTCATCTTTGTGGAGCGGGAAAATTGCGGGGCGAGGCGAAGGCGATTTCAGGATCCTCTCGTGGCGGCTGAAGGGAAACATGTGGGGCTTTCCTGCTCCTTTCAATCCATTATTTTTTTCGGGATTGTGCCGGTAATTATCCCACCCTGGGAATCCGCCCTCTCCCCTTCCCATCCCCGCCTTGTGCAAGGGGAAAATGCAGCTCCAGGTGATCCCCCCCTCTAAAAAACACCTTTTCCCTGCGAATATCCCCCAAAAACCCAGCAAATTCCCGAGTTCTCCGTGAGCAAGGAAACCATTCCCATCCCTCCCTGCTGAGCGAGGCGACCCGAGGCACAATAAACACATTTAACACCCAACCAGGAGCCCGAATTCGCCGCTCCCACTCCCACCCGGAGCTTAATTCTGCCCGGAAAAATGCAGATTCAGAGCATCTATTTGAGATTTTATTCCTCCACCCACGGGCCCTGCCGGAGCAATCTGCTCCCTCCTCGCTGTCAGCGCTGTTAATTACGGCTCGAGATGCTGCTTTGTGCCTGGGATTGCAATTCCAGGCTACGAATCCCGGTTTATTTGCACGGCTGGGGTGGTTTTCCCCCTGTTTCGGGGGGTGTTGTTTGGTGTGAAAGCCGTTTGTTGGCAGCTGTTTAATTTTTTTGAATTTTCCGTTAAAAAGCGGTGATTTACGCGTGTTTATGTTGACGGAATAGGCATTTAAAAAATGGGGATATTCAGCTAAAAATGGAATATTTGTACCTCTGATTATAGATCTGCTGCTTCTCCGCTCGGAGGAACAGAACGAGGCACCAGGACAGGAGAATTCTGTAATGCTGATTAAATTAACTCCCACCCGTTTGCATTGTTAGCACAGCCTGGAAAAGGCTCCTGCAGGGAAAGAGGGATGAACGAGGTGAAAGGAAAAATGGGGGGCAAAAAAATAGATTTATGATTTATTTTTCTAGTGGGAATAAATGGATAGAGATTGAAAAAAAGAGAAGCCTGGATGTGCAGTGCTGCCCTGAGCGCTGGGGTTGTGAACGACCTTTAAAGTGATTTATATTTGAAATAATTTGGGACCAATGCTGAGATCAAAACATCAATCCTGAACATTTTTTAAAAGCCAAATGATCCGAGGAAAAACGAACAAACAAACAAACAAAAAAAATGATCTAAATCATCCAAGCAGAATAAATGAGAAGAAAATGAGATATTTGGTTCAAACCTCAATTACTCGTTCTGAGCTCCTGGTAACGACGAGTTATCGCTAAGGCAGGAAAACAAAGCCTTAAAAGAAATAATTCCCGCTGTTCCCAGAGCATCCATGGGAAAAATCCACGATGAAACCCATCCCCAAAGAATCCTTTGCAGGGTTTATTTGGAAAACGAAGCCGTCTGAAAGGTTTTCATTCCATATCCAGGATCCCATGCGGAGAATCCACGGCAAACGCGCCACGGGAAAAGACGGAAAAAGTGCCCCGAGTCCCTGGGAACAGCCCGGACCGCGCTGGAAATCCAAGTACGTGGCAAACAGGCCTTTAGCTACGGAGAGAATCATTTTTAATATCCAAAAAAACGAGGTTTCACCCCCAAACCGCCTTCCCTTGGCTCTCCCCTCGAAAACTTCCCGGCCTTCCCGGCTGTTTTCCAGCTCGGAGGCTCAGGAGCAGGGAAGGGATGGAATTTCCCACCCGGTCTGGGCCTGGCAGTGGCACGAAGAAGGATCTGGGGCAGAATTTGGGGTTTTTCTCCCCGTTTTGAGCCGCCCAAGCCGGGCACAGCTGCACCCCCGGCCCCTCTGTCGCGATACGAGAGGAGGTCACGACGCACAGGGACACTGGAGCGAGGCCGGGATCCAGAGGGATGCGGAGGAAAACTTCAGGATGAGGCTGGAAAAGCGACATTAAACTGCTTTTGTGTCATCGTCATCGCTCCAAGGTTAACGAGCAGCTCGGAGTTTCCCGGGCAGGAAAAGGAGGATTGGACTCGGAGCACCCAAACTCTGCTCCCTGACAGAACCCAGCCATGGAAAAGCCATTTTCCCCTTTTTTCTAAGCCCTGGCAGCGCTGGATTTTCCCAGGATTTCACAGATTTCCGGCTCCTCTTCCACCCCGAGGAATATTCAGGAAAGGGGTGAAATTCCAGCCTCAAATGTGGAAAAGCGGGACAGGGAATCTCTGCTCTCCTCCTGGGATGCAGCATCCCCAGCCGGATCCAACCCTCCAGCCTGGAGCTGATTTCGGGCAGGAATTTCTCCTTCTTCTCCCCCACCTCGGAGCTGAGGAACTGGAGCTGGGAATGCCCCACCTGCCCAGATCCCAAACCTCTGGAGCAGAGCCTGGCTGGGTTTGGTTCTTCCCTTGAAGGAAAAATTCAAAAGAATTTAAAAATAAAGAGCTTTTTCTACCCCAGGCGCTCCGAACTCGGCACCTCCCTGAATTGCGGGTGTTTTACGGATCCCAATCCAGCCATTTCCGCGTCGCAGATGTTGGGATTCCCCACCTGAACCCTTCCCAGATCTCCATATTTTTTCCAGAATCCTCCCAAAATCCTGGCTGCAGCACCAGCCCCAGTGATTGGTACTAATGCTCGCTTTTTAAAGTCGGTTTTCCTTTAAATCCGTGGCGTTTCAGAACTCTTGGATGCTTCCCAGCACTTCCAGGGGCTGTGGGGGAAGAGAAGGACCCAAAATCTTGCTGTTCCTGGGCACTCATGTTCAGAAAAACAGGGAAAACCAGGCCTAAAACGATCTGAATTAATAATTCCAATTTAAACCATTTAAAACAAGTGAAATCCACAGAAAACCCGGAGAAAAATTCACTAATCACCATTACAAAGGAGATCAAATTTGGGGGTAAATCCATGTGAACCCTTTTAAATCCTTCCCGCTTCGGGGATCGAAACAATTTTTAGGGAAAAAAAGCTTTATTTGGGAATAAAACTTCTCTTCCAAATCTTCTGGGCCGCGATCACGACTCGGCTCGAGCGTTTTGGTGCTTTTCACGCCCCGAAAACGCAGCAAAAAAACCTCCCCGGCGGCTGCATGGAAGTCAGATCTGGGCTCTGAGTGCCACCAGAGATCCGCATTTATCCACGACGGTTCCATAAATCCGGCAGATGAGAAGGAAAACGTTCATCAGGCAGTCCCTGCCTTTGGAGGGATCGCCAGCAGCCGCGGCTGAACCAGCTGGGGGATTCAAAAAGCCCCAAAAATGGTTATGGGAATAAAGAGTTGGGGAGAAAGAGGAAATTTAAAAAAAAAAAAATAGGAGGGAAAAGCCCCATAATCCAACAGCTTTTGGGGTGGGGGGAAGAAAATTTACCTCCCCCTGGATTTGGGGTTCTGTGGGGTTTTTTTTTTCCTGAGTTTAGGGCCCGGTGTGTGGGGTTATTTTGCAGGTGAATCCTGAATTCTGGCGGCGCAGAAGGAGGAGAAAAACCCTGAGAGGTCCCGAGTCAAAGCCCTTCCTTGGGGTCGGGATGTGGGATCCCAAATCCATCCAAACCCACCCCGGGGTTCCTCACAGCTGTGGGGAAATGAACCAAAATTA
>VXBT01014056.1:4300-21495 GCA_013400235.1 Oriolus oriolus
CCCTGCCCTGGTCCTGCTGGCCACACTGTTGCTGGCACAGGCCAGGATGCCATTGGCCTTCTTGGCCACCTGGGCACACCCTGGCTCATGTTCAGCTGCTGTCACCAGCACCCCCAGGTCCTTTTCCCGTGGGCAGCTTTGCAGCCACTCTGCCCCAGCCTGTGGCACTGCCTGGGGTTGTTGTGACCCAAGGACAGGACCTGGCACTGGGCCTTGTTGAACCTCACACCACTGGCCTTGGCCCATGATCCAGCCTGTCCAGATCTCTCTGCAGAGCCTTCCTGCCTTCCAGCAGGTCAACACTCCCACCCAGCTTGGTGTCACCTGCAAGTTGACTGAGAGGGCACTCAATCCCCTCAGCCAGGTCACCCATACAGACACTAAACAGAACTGGCCCCAGTACTGAGCCCTGGGGAACACCACTGGTGACCGGCCACCAGCTGGATGTAACTCCACCCACCACCACCATCTGGGCCCAGACATACAGACCGTTGTATATCCAGCGAAGAGGGCACCCATCCAAGCCATGGGCTGTTACTACAGTTCCCTGGGTCCTCCTTCTGACCCTTCTGGTATGAGCATCACACTCCAGTCCTCTGGGACCTGCTCAGTTAGCCAGGACTGATGCTACATGATGGAGAGCAGCTTAGTGAGCACTTCTGCCACCTCCCTCAGTACCTTGGATGAATCCCATCCAACCCCATAGACATGTGAGTGTCTAAGTTGTACAGCCAGTCACTAACTAGATCCTTCTGAGGTACGGGGGGTCTATTCTGTTCCCTGTACCCCAGATCGGGGGGCTGGTTGCCCTGAAGATAACAGTCTTACTGCTAAAGACTGAGGCAAAGAAGATATTAAGTACCTCAGCCTTTTCCTCATCTGTGATGACAGTGTTCCTCTCCACATCCAGTGAAGCATGGACGTTTTCCTTGGCCCTCTTTTTGTTTTTAATGTATTTATAAAACCACTTTTTATTATCTTTCACAGCAGTGGCCAAATTGAGTTCTAGGAGAAACTGGTTAGGGAAACAGCATCCATTATCAAAAATTTAATTTATCAGACTTGCAAGTGATTTACTACATCACAGTTATTCCTAGAGACTGAGCAATTATTCTTTAGTTAAATGAAGGGAGGTTTGTTTATCTGACAATGGCATCAAATAATAAGAGTATGAACTGTCCTTTTTCGGTTATCATGGTACCGGTGCTGTATACGTGAAAGGTACAGTACTGTGATAACTGAAGAATGGTGGTGCCATCACATGGGAGCTAAAAATTACCTAACTGCTCCTCTCAACTCCTGATACCTTGGAAACAACATTCATCAGATTTTGAGGGGAAGACAGGGAAGTGTCCCATTGCACAGAGGGGAAGTAATCCCCTGTAAAGTAAGTATTCATGTGGAAGGTTTTGGGAGAATAGATATTAATGTTTGAAGTGCACAGTTAAGCATATGAGACAATCCAGTCACTTGTCATTGTGAGTATTTTTTAATTTTTTACCCTTTTTTGTTCTGTGAAAATCAAGCAAATGCGCTAGTTTATTTTGTAAGCAGGCAGACTTCAAGTTGGTTGGTTGTCACATCTTCCAAGCTAGGTGTGTGCAGCAGGGATAAAGGTCAGGAGTACACATATTGAAGCAGCAGATCATAATATCTGTGATTCCGTGAGAATCTGTGACTCATCAGTCCTGTGAGGATCTGTTCAGATAAAATTCAGCTTTTTATGCAGCACCCCCATGCCCTCAACTAGGGCTGCTTATAAAGGACTGGTATATTTGGCTCCCAAGCAACTCATTTGATACACAAGTTCATGAAGGAAATTGCAGTATTGTCATGTTCCACATCCTTCTCCCTTCTTTTCTCTCTCAGAGCTGTGACATCATTGCATTTAACACTTACACCCTACAGAATCTGAAGCTATTTAGAAGCTATGTTATGCTAGATTGGCTTCCCTGTCCAGCATAATATAGCATGAATGTTACAGTTCAGCTGGCTGCTGAGGACATCACATGGGGACAAAGTGCTTTGGAGTATGTCCACCAAAATGAGGAAATTTCTTTGAGATCTTTGTATTTTCACGGGATACATCTGTTGCCTCAACTTATGATGAGGGGGGAAGGGTAGGCAACACCATGAGCAGGGCTGTCCTGAGTGGCAGTAGGGCTACCAGTCTGCATGACCAGCAGCTATCTGCATTACCCCTTTCTTAGCCTCCATATTTCACAGAAGTGCCTTTCTGTCAAGCTGAGCTTAAAACCAAATGCAAGGTGCTGGCCATGCCACTAACTCACAGAGGTCACTGTGGCAGGACAGACCTGTCTGCATGCAGGTGGATCAGCATGAGCCAGGGGTACAGGATGGACAGCAAAAGGAAATCGTGAGTGCCCCAACCCTTGGCTTTGCAAGGGTTTAGGGGCTTCAAGAAGTGGGGTTAGGGTGCCTCTGCCCAGCCAAGCTGATACTTATAGTTGTTCTTCTGACTGGGGGTGGCCACCCCCAGCTCCTTGGTCTGTAACTGTAGAGGTCTGCCAGCATGTAACCTACTGGGAAGGTCTCTGGCAGGACTCAGGAGAGCACTGCTGGGGCTGCCAGTGCTGCCAGGCAAAGCCCTGTGCCGGCCCCAGGGCCATCGAACCAAGAATGCACTGCTGGTGCACAGGTCTTCTCTCACACTGGTCCATTAGTTGGCTGCTTTGCCCAGTACGTGAAGTTCTTGTGTACTTTTTGGTAATCCTTAGCAGGCTTTGGGGAAAAGACAGCACTTAAATAAACAGGCTTTTTACTCTTGTTGTTATTGTTGGCTGTAAGACCTCCAGTGTGGCTCATGTAGCTGTCCCTGCACCTAAGGAGCAGTGTTCAGCTCTGCCTTGTTCTTGCCTGAACACACAGTGTAAATTTTCAGCAAAATAAACCTTCTTTGTTCTTTTCACCCCCTCCTTCAGTCCTCCAGCCTATGCCTGTATAGGTTGGTGCAGCCTGCACTATTATTTGAGGTGCTCACCCGTGACGCAGGCCAACCTCAGAGCTAATACAAACCTGCTTTCTGTCACATACTTTCCCACCTCTTTCTCTCCTGTTTTCAGGCTCGTACCACTTGTGCTTCAACTGCTACAAGACAAAGCTGGCCTTTTGCTGCTTCTGCATTCTCCCCTGACGTCCCCAGGCAGCCTCCCCTTCACTAGCACTCCAGTGAGCCTTTCTCATGTACATGGGGGCTGATACTTTTCTCACTCTGCCTTTGTTCAAAAGGGAGAAGAGGCAGAGAGGCAGGGTAGCCCACCTATGTGCAAAGAGAGGTATGGACTGAACTGATCCCACAGATGTGTTGCAGAGTTTGCTGATCACCTTTTAGGATTTTTCCCTGAGTCTCTGGCTCCACACTGCCTCTGGCATTTGTACAGTTTATTCTGTGCCCTCCTTGCAGTTCAGCATGCCACTCCTGCTGTTTTGGGCTCGGCTGCTTTCTTGTCACACTGCCAGAGCCCTGTGAGAGGACCCAGCTAAGGAGAAGGCTGATACAGAGTTTGTTGCCTGTCAGCTTTATTGAAGCAATTATGCCAGCATGTGCCCATTTGCCTGTTATAGCTGCAACCAGAAACCTTGCAGTTGGGGAGGCACAGAAGAACGTTTCAATTTTTCCTTTCAACTGTTAATCCATTTGAGAGATGAGAGAGCTGGTGTCTGTGCTGAGGCAAGTTATCAGTCTAGGAAGGTGCAGTAGAAAGTGTACATAGCATTGGGAGCAATGTTCCCACATTCACCCTGCAGAGGTATTCAGCAGATTGCCCCAGAGATAAGTCAGATCATCCCAAGCACACACCAGTGTAGGTGAAGCATCCTCTCTTTTTATAGCTCCTGCCATTTTCCTCCCTTCCCGTGCATATATCTGAGTGCAGGAGCTGCAGCATGCCCACCTGAAGTGTATAAAGCAATCCTGCTCCTGCAATTTTCATTGTACTCCTTCACAATTTCTGTGAGTAGGAGCTGCCAGGAGGCTTTCAGAGGTCTCATGATGTCACAGTGGGGACAGGCCTATGCTTTTGGTCTCCTGCTTCCCACTTTGTGGATACTTTCTCTTGATTTGTTGTAATGATGAATGTGTGATTGCAGTTATGCTTTCAGCATGTAGAGCAGACAAGCCGGTGTGTGAACTGGATGTCCACATTCCCTTTCTTTAAAGTAAGAAAAGAACATACCAGTTGTTGGAGGAGATTAAATCTTAGTTCAGGACTGCAGACTTGCTTGTGGCCATGACTGGAAGAGTCCAAACTTCTGTCTGGAGCAATCACAAATTTTCTTTTGTAGTCTTTTGATGTAATTGTTTGTTCCCTCTTTTGGAGAAGCCAGTAAAAATGTTTTCTTGGCTGTTTTTGGTGTTGTTCTTTTTTATAGTTTTTTGTGTTACTCACCCTCCAGTCAGTGTTTGTTTAGGATCAGTGTGACTGTTTCGTTTCTTCATGCTTTTCTTTCTGAAATGATGAAAGGAATTTTTTTTTTCTGAAAATGAGAAAACAGGAAGAATTCTGAGTCTGAATGTAATTCTAATGAAACATTTACCTAAGAAATGGAGAAGTTAGTAATACAAATCAAACACGCGCTTTAGGATCTCTGTTAAAGTATGCACCCAACCTTTTGGCTATCCCTGTTTATAGTTTATTTCTGCTTTAAACATTGGGCAGGGGAAAGGAGGAGAATCACAGGTTGGTATGGGGTTCATATAGCCCTGATGAAGAGTCAGCATCAGGAGTAAATGACCTTGCCTGGCTACATTCTCTCCTTTCTTTGTTCTTCCCTCACCATTTTGTCTTGCTGTATTACCAGCCATTCCTCTCTCTGCTTATACAGAGTGTGCAGAGGTTTCAGTAGGGGTCACTAGCCACTTCTACAGCACAAGTGAGAACAGTGGAGCTTGTAGCCTTGTTTCTCCGTTTGGACTAAGCAATATTCTTGTATTTCATTCACCATGCTCATTGCTGGAATCTCTATTAGTACATAATGCTAATGGGCTTTCTGTTCTGTTTCTTAAACTGTGTTATTTTCTCTCCCTCAGAATTGAGTTTCTGCGACACCTGAGAAGCTTCTTCCAGATCATGTTTAAAATTGAAACAAAGACCCCTGAGGAAGAGCACATGGGCGGGGAGAAAGTCTTAATGACATGTGTTGGCATTGGATTTTGCAACCTCAGTAAAACTATAAGATAAAAAGCATCTACAGAATTCATGAAAGACAGAAAATGCTGCAAAGATCTAATAAAACCTACCTGTCTCTGTACTTATTCTGGCATAGGGAAACCTGTGATGGTTCTAGTGCAGGGTACCCAAGCTCACTTCATGTAAACAATAAAACTGACTTCAGACTGTTTAGATCTGTGCTATTTATAAATGCAATGCCAGTATTCTCTGCTGCTTGGAATGGCTCTCTGGAGTCTCAGCTGACTTGGGACTCTTTGCACTGTATTCCACTGAATGGGACACAAGTGCCTCATGTCACTGTGCTCTCAAGCCTTAATGAGGTGAGTGCTGTGGTTTAATGTATTTACTGATTTCATTCGTAGCTTTTTCTGAAAGGTTTAGATAGAGAGCGAAAACAAAATTGACCAAAACAAGCTTTGCATTGTGAAACAAATTATCACAGCGGAAATATTAGATTCTTGAGGTAATTGCGGAGATGATATTGGCATGAAAATAAAAGTAAAGGTATGACATGTAATTCTTTGTTGAAACATTGCGTGTGTGTAGAATTTGTCAGATGCTCCACTCCTGTTTACATTTACTGAATTCACAGAATCACAAAATAGTCTGAGTTGGAAAGGACCCAGAAGGATCATTGAGTCCAACTCTTAAGTGAATGGCCTGTACAGGGATCAAGCCCATGACCTTGGCATTATTAGGACCATGCTTTAACCAGCTGAGCTCATCTCAGGGTTGTGGTTTCACAGGAAGAATAAAATACCTGTCTGTTATTTTTCCTAATGTCAGAATATTGCAGAAGAGATCACAGCCTATACTGACTTACTTTGGCCTCTTTTGCAAAGATGGGCATAGGAGATGGGCACCCTCCATGGCAGCTTTTGACTTACCACATACATTCTTTCTAGGTTTATTTGGCATGCTATACATGTGGTTCACAATTAGCTGTGAAAAGCAGCAAAAATAGCTCTAGGCTTTGAGGGAGAAAAATGTATTCTGTTACACCGTCATATTCTGTGCATCTGCTCCCTGTTAAAAGTGCCGATAATGGTGTATGGGCACGGCTTGGATTGATAGATACAAAAAAGTTTCTACCAGGTTATAAATATTTACCCATGAGAGGCTTTTAGTAGATTCCAGGCAAACCTGTTGAAGTTAAGGCTGAAGTCCTGACACAAGGACTTATATTTGACTTCAGGCTATACTTCATGTGTCTGGAGGAAATTAAACTACATCAAAAGCTGGTACATAGAGCAGATACTAGTGACTGTGTTATAATGGTTTTACAAACTTTATCTGATGCCACTGTGAAGTGGGCATTACCTCTGTAGTATAAAGAATGTATATTGGACCCAAAAAGGACTTTGACAAAGGTTTGATATTTGCTTAGTGTTCTGTTGACTACTGCAGGCCGTGTGAGTAATTTTTTTACTGTACTTTGTTCTTGTTGCAGTCTGCCAGACATGTTTTGGAAAAATAAAGTATTTTCTTCCTAAATAAGGTTTTATTTCCCTTTAAAGCAAAACAGACAAAAACTGGAAAAAAAAAAAAAGAAGCCTGGAAGTCTTTCCTGAGCCCTTCATATGATAAATGGCTATCGTGAACTGCTACATTAAAAAAACAGCTCTGGGAGTTGCCAGAGAGGGAGGAAGGGAAAGGGCAAAGCCATTCTTATAATTTACTAGCTTTCCAAAATTTGACTTGCAGCTAAGGAAACCTTTACTAAAACAACAGGATGTGAAATAACATAACTTGACTATATTTTTTACATTTCAAGTTAGTATGTAGGCATGAAAGAATTTACCTTGCTCCCTTCTGTCACTATGTAATGAAAAAACTAGAAATTATGAATTGAAATTATGAATTAAAATTACCCAAAATACAAGGAGCCACTGATCCAAAAGGTGAAATGTACAAGCTAAAATTACTAGCCACTAGAATAAAAATATAAAGCTTAGATAAAGATTCAAGTTTGTGCCACAGCTCATATTTCCAAAATTTGCCTAAATAAAGAAGTATTGTCACAACTTCAGAAATGGAAAGCTTTATTATTTTTAAGCTTAACTATGAAGCTGTGAGGGTTTTTCCAAATGTTCCTGTTGCACCAGGCATAGAGAAGGCATTAAGTTGCCCAGGCAGCAGATTTTTCAGCAATGATTATGTCACACAATTACCTGTACTTAACCTCAGTGTTGAAGTTGGACTGGTAACCCTTAGCCCTGCTGCAAATTGCATAGCTCTACAGCACAATGCTTGCTGCAACTCTGAATTTGCTTGTTGCTTTACAAAGAAAAAGAAAGGTATATGAAGTAATATGTTTTTCCAGAACGGTCACTCTCTGGAGAAATACTAACAATTCCAGAGGAGGTTTTAGGTAAGAGCTTTCTTTAAATTATTTGGCCTTCATATTCTGGGAAAAGTACTTACTAGAAGGAAATCCTGCAGATAAAAGCTGTTTGTTTATCGCCAAAACAGCAATTAACATCTGTTTTGGTGGTCTGATCATACAAGCAGTAAGATAACTAATTTTAGAGCTGTACAGAGGAAAATAATTTTTGGTGAAAAAAACGCACAGTGTTGGTAGCCACAGACTTTATGGTAAAGATGATAGTTACTAGGAGACACATCTTTCAGTCCATCCATGGCAGAGTAATACTCAGTTAACTTAAATTTGAAGAGATTAGCGGTACATGAATAATCCTGTACTCTTTGAACAATCCATCAGCAATTTAGTTTATCCCTCTGAGTGAACAGCTTTGGTCATAGAATCAGAGTGGTTTGGTTTGGAAGATACCTTAAAGATCATCTAGTTCTACCATCCCCCAGCCAGGTTGCTCAAAGACCCATTCAGTCTGGCCTTGAACACTTCCAGGGTTTGGGCATCCATGACCACTCTGGGCAACCTGTTAGAGCAGCTCACCACCCTCACAGTAAAGAATTTCTTCCTAATATCTAATCTAAACATACCCACTTTCAGCTTAAAGCCATCACCTTTTGTCCTGCCACTACATGCCCTTTTAAGAAGTTCCTTCCCAGCCTTCCTTTAGGTTCCATTAGGGTACTGACTGAAGGGTGCTGTAAAGTCTCCACAGAGTCTTCTCCAGGCTGTACAAACCCAAATCTCTCAGCGTGTCCTCATAAAGAGAAGAGGACGGATCATCACTGTGGCCCTCCTCTGGACTTCCTCTAAGACGTCCAGGTCTTATGCTGGGGTCCCCAGTGCTGGATGCAGCACTGCAGGTGCAGTCCCAGAAGAGTCACAGTCACGGTGGTGACGGAAAAGTATTTGTAAAATATGCTTTTACCTTGCATCTCCTGCCAATTTTGTAATACCTGTTGTCAAACTTTCTTCTATGACACTGTGATTGTAGTTTGACTTCTGTGGTTATGTCAGAAAATTCATGCTAACTTGCTGTAGGACAGCTTCTGGAGTCGAAGACATTATACTGGAAGCAAAACTGTTTCATTCCAAGCCAGTGCACTTTACCAAAGGCATATGGCCAGAAGCCAGTGCAGTAACTCTCTGGGGAAGTACACAGTAGGTAAATTAGCTAGGCCAAAACAGTAAGTACATGGCTGTCTTGGGTAATGTTGTCAAAATCATGTTTATGTTACTGCCAGAGCATAGACGCTTTCTCTCTTCTTCCTCTTCCCCATGGGTGATATAGATTTTGTTTCAGTCCACAGAGGCGTAATTCTCTGCTTGCAAACTCTTAACATTCACTTCCCTGTTTCTCAATCATACTCTTGAGACAGAAACCAGAGGAAAAAAAAAGACAAACAAGAAAAGAACCGGTTTTCAGGTCGCATAATTTTGTCTATGAGTTTATTTCCCTTTTTTTAAAAAAATATTGTATGGCCAGCTCCACATTTTTATTTTGTATGTCTGATGTATGTCCACTTCTATTTAATCTGGCTCCTGAGGGATCCCAAGTGAGGCACACAACTATATCAGGGCAACTCTAACCAAAGAAAAATGTGGAAGGAGCATCTTCTGAAGTTATGGCTTAGGTCTTGGTAAGCTATATCTTAAAAGATCCTTCATGATAGGATATATAGAGTCTTCCTTGTGCCTCATCTATGAGCAACACTGAAAAGCTCTGAAAAACACCTATAACCTGTTGTCAGTGAGAGGAAAAAGACAGAAAGTCCTGCAGGGAAGAGAGCGTGTGGGCTGAACAGTGCAGTGACGGCATTGTATGAGTAACGGGAGCAAGTCATGCACTGTGTCAGAGCATCACAATGTCCACAAAGCCCTTGGACTAGGGCTCAATTTATATTGAATTGTGACATTGTTACAAGATAGATCTATTAGAATGATTTGAGGTAAATCTGTAGCAATAGATGTCAGGTGTTAGTGCTAATCTCTTTCCTGGAGCAGCAAGATTATGGATATGCACTAAGAAGAGTGCCCAGAGCTGTATTCCCCATGTATTAGAGAGCATAGAAATAACTCTCTGTGTGTATGCAGCAATAAGGAGACCCACAGAGAAAACCTGCTTTAAAGTGGTATTCATCAGGGATGTAGCCACAAGAAGACAAAGGCCAAAATAAACTCTTTACTTGAGCGTGAACAGTGGCTGGGTGCCCGTGGGAATGCTCTCCACAACTGAGCACAGAGGTAGGCTGTGTCTTTGCACATTTGTCCTCATGCTGTATGTCTGCCACATTGTCGCTCCCTCTTCTCAGGACCAGTTTGGCCACGCTTCCCTGGCAGCCTCCACTGTGCTGTTCACACAACAAACATCAGTAGTCCTTCAACAGTGAGCCCATGGTGAAAATCTGTAGGGCCTTGTGGAGACTGATCCATGTGAGGTATCTGGTGCTTAACTACAGATGAGCTAGTAGGATTAAGGGCTTGATTCCAGTGATCATCACTACATGTCAATGACACATCCCATTATACGAAATGCAACAGGCTCAGGAGGGCACCCATGTTTGCAGGATGCCTCAGAAGTTAAACCATTTAAGAACAAATGCCTTACTCCTTCTCACTGCGTTTTTAACCTGCTGCCACCTTGCTCCTTGAAAGTTATTTACATCTTTTTTCAATCCTAAACTGTCTCCAAGGATAAGAAAAAAGCTGCTTTACCAATTTTTTGCATAAATGTAGATATATTTTTAAACTTCTGATGAATGTGGATATATTCTGTTAAGACTATGGTTCTGAATGGTCATCCCTCAGCACATCAGGATGGAAAATTTTCTTTATGTGTCTGGAAATACAGTGTTGATTCAGTAAAATGCACTAAACATCTGCAACTAAACATCTAGATCAAAATATGCATGAGTTTTGATTATTTATTCTCTTTTTTTTAACACCGTGAAAGTGGGAAAAAAAGAGAAGAAAACCCCAGCCATATTGGTTTGTTTGTGTCAGCATTCAGAAGGTGCCTGAAGCAGTACGGCTTCCTGAGAGATTTGCTAAAGTATTTGTATTTAGAAACACATCTAAACATTCAGAATGTGACTGTGGGAAAGAATTTCTACTGCAGAATGTTTCTCAGTATTTATTGTAAAAATCTACTTCATAATTCATACCACAAGTTTATTATCCATTATTTTCACTTGATTTTTGGGACATAAGTAATCTATATAATATATTTTCAAAGAACACATCCACAATGAATCAGGGCTAAATAAGACAGACTAGGAAATGGTATTTCTATTTTTTTAGGAAATGTGTTTGTCAGGTTGTTAGTAAAAATAATGTTTCTTCATCCTTCACTGTTAATGTCAGCAGCAAGTTTTGCCTTGAAATAGTGTCAAGATCTTGTTCCAGAATCTTCTAAGCAATGATGTATGAATTCAAAGTGAAGAGGTGTTTTGAAAGATCTGGCTTTTTCTGCTATGTAGAGCATCTTAGAAGAACAGGCTATTAGACAAGGCACAGGCTTCTTAACAGTTTCTTTCTCAACAAGAGGGTGAGGGGGGCTAGTCTAAAGCTACACCACAAGAAGCTGGATGTGGCTTCTGCCTAAAAAGGTTTTCTTAATTTTAGTTTAAAGTACAAATAACAAGTGAACATCTGTTTCAGTTTGCAGAGTTAAATAAGCTTTGTTAGCAGATTTTTTTAGAACTTGAAATTTACAGTAAGAAGCAAAAAGAGAGTGCAACTAATAGCCAAGGAAAAGAATATTGCAGAATCCTATTATCCTTCTTTTCCCTCCTCAGTCTCACAAGTTTGCACAGAAGATAGCAATTTTTGTCAGAAATCGCTGAATAGCTATTGAGACATTGTAAGGAAAATACAAGAAATTACCAAAATCCTCACTTGCCTGACTGACACATGAAGTGAAAACTTAACCATATTTATGTTCATGGCATTTTCTTCACTGAGCCACTTTCAAAGAAAGAGCTGCTATGAGAAAACTTGTCTGAAACTTCTCTTTTCACACGTTTCCAGATTTCAGTGAAGTCTCTCACCGGTTTTGTCTGCCATATGTCTTCTCCAGACAATAACAATGCTATTAATACATTATTTGAATTGTTATTGACAAGTCATAGGCATATAAATATAAAAAGGTTCATTGTTTGCATTCCTGTAATGTAATTCTTGGCTTCATGTGTTTTTATCCTCTGTTCCAGAGTCTATGTTTTGGATAATTGCTTTTGAGACAGTGGTAGAGAAGAATGAAGTGACTCATTTGTATCCCACAGGGAGCTGGACTAGAAAATACCAAGATTCACAGAACCTCAGGTCTGTGCAAACATTTGCCTCACTTTATGATGGCTATAAGCTTGTTTGAGCTCTACAAGCCTGAATCTCCCTGGCTTATTTTTGCTTTTTTTAAAATGTTGGCTTTGGTTTGAGGGTGGTGGTTTTTTATTTGTTTGTTTGTTTGTTTGTTTTGGTGAGGTTTAGGTTTTTTCCCTTGTTTTATTCACATAATGTATTTGGTTTATTTTGTCTACCTCTAAAGACTAAATTCTGCTAGTTTTACTTGAGAAAGCTTTCCATTGTGGTATATAACTTCCTCTCGCTCTCTTCTCGCTCCTCCTGTTAGATCCATGGTCTTCACTCTATTGTACAAGCTGGAAGAAGAGCCCCCACCATGCTGCAGTGCAGCTCAGAGTTCCTACATCACTTCACTTCTCTGTTACCCGTATGTACACAGAATTCTCTGCAGGCTGTCCCCCTGACCACCCACCCAGACAGCTTCCTCTCTTTTTTCCACTGGTCACTGATCTGCCTCAGTACAGGGATTTTCATCCAGGGTTTCTGAAATGGAAGAGTGAAGAGACAGATTGGATTTCTTCTAACTAAACCTGCCCTAGTAGTTCCTGCTGTGGAAACAAAGCATTGTCCTTATCTCTTCCATCTCAGAGGTCTCCTTGAAGGCTTGCCATCTTGAAAAGCACTCGTCTCCTGGCTGAATCCTCCAGTTTTAAAGTGGAGCAAGAAAGCAAACTAAGTCTAACATTCAAAATCAAAATTTCTTGCTGACTGACGCTAACATGTATGGGCTGCTTTAAAACCGGTGGAATGTTATCCTATTAAATGGACCATGAGCACATTCTTATAAAGTCCTAAGTCTCTGAATTGTACAAGATAAAATCTTGATATAAAGCTCCAATCTTATGAAACTGAAATACTTTTTTCTTTTAGGACCTTCTGTTATGGAAGCCAACCTAATGTTGTGTTTGCTTATCAGTACTGTGGGGGTTTCTGTCATTACCTTTCCACTGGTGAAACCCCTTACGGCATTTCATCGCAAAAGGTGTCTGCAAGGACTGTCTCCAGCACAAAGTCAGGGTTAGCTTAAGAGAAGGAGTTCTGAGGACTAGATACTACGTTTTAGCTTCTTGCTTTTCAATGAAGCAGTATGGGGAATAAAAGTCACAAAGATATAAAAGCACACAAGTGAAGAAACTAATGTAACTGGGCTACTGTTTCAATTATCTGCTTATATTTAAAATGTTTAAAGCTATTCTAAAATATTGTTCTTTAGCCCACTAGCAATTTTAGGGAATTTAAAAAAAAAATCCCAAGCCTTGCCAGCATATTTTTGCAGCACTAGCTCATATAACAAATCAAGAAACACAGATGCTAAGGATAGTAATTCAGTAGTTGTATCTCACCCACCATTCTCATGACAATCCACTTCTGGTGTTACTGCAGCTGCTAGCCAAATATTAAACTCAACAAGCTCTGTGTGGTGCTTGTTAGTTTCACTTTTGGGGGTAAGTAGAACAGTGGCAGTTCCAAGTAAAAGCAGTTCCCTTTGCAAACTTTTCAGTTTGCTTCCTCTGCCAGTTACTGAATGGTAACCTCTCCATAGCTCAGTAGAATATTTATTTCTGTTGCCTGCTGCAGCATCTCTTAAGCACAAACTGGCTCCTGTTGTCACAATTTCTCTAACCAAAAATATCTGTCTGAGTTTCCTGGCAGCTTTAGACTTTCCGTCTGTGGGTGACTCAATTCTATAGCAGCAGAGGAAGCAGAACAGAAGACATCCAAAACCAGGAGGGTTGGACACCTGTGACTCATCTCAGAGAACTGGGTTTCCTCCCCAGGTCTAGCTGCTTTGGCAGTGCCAGGGCTGCAGGGTACTCTTGTGACTTCTCTGGTCCTGGGAATGCCAGATTCAACATTGCTCAGCATCGAGTGAAAACCATGACAAACAGCTTTCCTTCATTTCTGGGGGTGAGGACTAGTTGTACTCTTTGAAGCAATTAGATAAACACATCTAATTTCTTTGGTCCTTCACATGAAAGGTATCTTGGGAATGACGCACTCTGAAGCTACTCCCTGGGAGGATCAAGTTAACTCCTGTTTCTGCCCCAGGTACAACTACCTTGACAATATCTTATATAACCTAAGCTTTGAGGAAGCTTAATGGCAAGTGATACATACTCTTTGCCCTAGGGAGAGCTTTTGTGCTTTATTCTGCACTTGTGCCTCAGTGTCAGGGAATACTTACTGGAACTGCTTATCTAAAAATCTCCCTCCTCCGAGAAAAGGAGTTTGTGGAAGCTATTTCTAGATCCTGAAATGCTCTCCCAGAGAGCTCCAATATGTGGCTTATTTCCATTACGCTATAAAGAGTGGAACAAGGAATCAATGTTTTCAAATTTAATAGTTTCTGGGTGCTTTTTTTAAATATAGGAAATTAAAACAGCTGAATTTGATTTATTGTTTTAATTACAAAGAAAGATCTTTAACTGACCTGACTGGAATTCAAAAATAAGGGAGGAGAAAAAAAGAGCGATTTGACATGCTTTTGATGTTGCTTGTACCAATGTAACTACAAAGCAATAGTGAAAATTAGTAGTTAATTTAAATTACGTAGAGTCTGATCCCACAATTAATTAATGAAAGCTGCGTTACCCAAGTGGTGGCCTGTAGGACAGGCCTCTCTCTCAGAAGTGCCTCTTAGCTGGTTTGCAGAGGTCCATAGCAGGGTGTCTTTTTGAATCCAGACCAGGAATTTACTTCTTTATGAAACCCCTATGCTCCTCCTAGTTTTAACTGAAATTGGCCAAATGATCCAAAAGCAAAACAGCTATGCGAAAGATACCTAATAATTTATTTTTAACATAAAATGTTTTAATGTTACAGTTTTGCCAGTGTGCGCATTTGATACCAACACTGATATTTAGCTTTTTCTTGAAGTAACTTTTTCAGAAACACTGATAAAGCAAAGGGTCTCATATCTGTTTTCATTTAAGCCACCATAATTTAGCATATTTGAAGAATCAGCAGAGTGCATATTTTTATAACTTTATTTCAAACTGGAATAGGTTTGTGATTTTAAACTCTGCTCATCCTTTTCCAGGACTGTGAATCAAAATGCAACTTGCTGATACTGTGTACTGTCAGCTAGAAAGAAAACTGAGTAGAAACAAAAGTGAAATTCTGTGTCTTTGCTTCATTGTGAAATACTAAGATGAGAATACCATGTGGAAAAATTAACTACAAACAAATTTTTCACTTTGAGTTTACTGTAAGCAGTTTAGAGACTTCTAGAATCAGTTCATAAAAGTTTCTTGTTTGTATATTTGTGTGTGTATATTAAAGGTTCTTGGTCTTACAGAATCATGGAGTGGTTTGGGTTGGAAGAGATATTAAAAATCACTTAGTTCCAATGCCCCTGTTATAGGCAGGGACATCCTTCACTCTACGAGGTTGCTCAGAGTCCCATCCAACCTGACCTTTAATCCTTCCAGGGGTGGAACAGCTGCAGTTTCTTTGGGAGACCTGTTCCAGCACCTCAGTATTCTCACGGTAAAGAATTTCTTCTCAATATCTAATCTAAACCTGCTTCCTTCAGTTTAAAGCCATTTTGTCCTGTCACTACATGCCCATATAAGAAGTCTCTCTCCAGTCTTCTTGTAAGACTCCTTCACAGGAACGTTGCTATAACTGGAAGGCTGCTACAAAGTGTCCCTGAAGACTTCTTCCTGGAGCCTTCTCTTCTCCATGCTGAATTCAAGAACCTTCATTAAGGCCTCTGGTGATTGATGTGAGTACAGCAGGCAGTTAGGGAAATGTGCAAGATCCACTTGGTTCAGTTTTATAACACTGACTTCTGTACTGCATCCAAGCACCTTAGTAATTGTATCTTAAATGTGTTTCAAAATGGAAAAAAAAAATTAAAAAATATGATAAAGATTGAGCTCTCAAGTGAGGAAATTCCAAAAGTTCCAACAGCTGACCTTAACAACATTTTTGTTACCCCATTGTGTTGCCTTTTGTCCTTTTAGTTTTTAGCTGTATCACACTCACATCCTGCTACACTAAAGCAGATTAAATTACACAACAGATTAAATAACACAAAAACAGCCCCAAACCCAACAGGATGAAACATTACTGATGGAAATGAATTTACATAAACATTAACTTCTGAGGCTTCCTGACTTTCACAGATAGATAAGTGCTGCCAAACAAGCTCTGGAAGGTTAACTTTCCATAATAATGCATGGTAAAAGAATACGGACAGAGCTGTAGTTCACTGCATTTAAAATCAGATATTATTAATCAGTACATATTTAACTTCTAGAAATACTAAATTTAAAAATCCATAACACATATTCTCATCTAAATCTCCATACATGTCTTGAAATGTAGGAAAAAATTCTAATCTATGCACATGTGTGAAAACACTATTCAAAGAACAATCTTACTTTCCACAAACTGGTACCAGGTCATTATGCAGTCCTGAACACTGTACACAGTGAAGTCCTGGAGAAGGTATTCACATGAACTGGACTGGAAACCTGTCATTTTGCATTAGAGTACTTCTGGTCAATTTCTGAGTCCCTTTAAATATCTGGATACTCCAAGAATGAAGAGAGAAATATTAGTTTGTGTGTATGAGGGAAGCAGGCTGTTTCCCATATTTGAGTAAGGTAAGAAAGGTGGAGGTGATTTTGCTTCAATTTTTCAAAAGGAAAAATGGACTCTGGTCCCTCCAAAATCTCTTACGAGAAGTTTGCGATCTAGTAGACTTCTCTACTCCCGTGGGATTTTCAAAGACAATTTCTTTGTCATAAGTTGTCTTCCTAGTGATAGGTAGACCTGGGAAGGCACTTTAATTTGTTTTTATTATGAATATGAATACAATTTGTGTAACAGTAGAACGAAAACCTTTTGAATTCTGTGGAGGGTTGATCCTGGCTTGATACCAGTTACCCACCAAAGCTGCTCTAACACTCCTCTCCTCAACTGGACATGGGAGAGAAAATATAGTGAAAGGCTCAAGATTTGAGATGAAGTCAGTAAGAGACCACAAACAATTACCATCTCAGGCAAAACACACTGAACTTGGGGATTAATTGAATTTATTACCAAGAAAATCAGAGCAGGATAATGAGAAGTAAACCAAATCTTAAAAACACCTTCCCCCACCTCTCTTCCCTCCTAGCTCTACTTCCTCCCCCAGTGGTTCAGGCAGAAGGGGAATGGGGGTTATGGTCAGTCCATCACACGTTTCTTCTCCTAGTGCTGAGGGAGAGAAGTCCTTCCCCTGCTACAGCGTGGGGTCCCTCCCACAGGAGACAGTT
>VXBT01014056.1:27194-49090 GCA_013400235.1 Oriolus oriolus
TGCGTCTGAAGTCTAATTAGAACCTGATTGTGGCATTGTCTTCAAATTTCTCACTTCTGCAGTCAGTGACAGGTGAGAAAAAACACCTTCCTCTGGTTATTCATAAATTGTTTTATGCTGAGAATTGTTTACTGTATTCCTTTTGCTTGCTGGACAGAAGGAAGCTTAATTGGGAAGACTGTAATGGCTATTTACAGTTTTGAGTGTGGTTTTGCACTTGAGATTAATTGCTTAATGATCAGTGTTTCTGACATCTTAGCTCTGTAGAACTTACCAGTTTACTATCTACTTCTTTATTTGTTCTAGTGCTAGTTAAATGTAATGTATATGTAACTTAGGTGAGAGAGAAGTATTAAGTTTCTATTTTATGAAAAATCAGTATTCACAGAAGACTGTAGAGTGATTCTGTGCACACTTAAAATAAAGGTATTTTGGATCAGGTATATGGATTAACTTTTTTTCCTTCCCTGCATCTCAGTCTTCTTCATAGCTGATACAGGGCTAATACTGTAGTGATGTTCTTCAGGCATGTCCATTTTTCTTCCCTTTAGGGTTGATGGCAGTAATTTGAGGATACAGTAGGAATACAGTAGCCACTACTGTCTTCTGCTTGATGAGAATGCATCCAGAGTGACTTACATGGTGTAAATCTAGAATTTTGAATTAAGCAACTTCAGTATTATTGTATGAAATAATAGGGATTTTAAGCAGTGGTGCACTTTCCAGAGAAGCCTTAAATTTGAGCTGTTTACAGAGATTTTCATTTTTGTGAGTGCCAGCACCAGCAACATGGGGAAGTAGTTTTTGCTGCTGGGAGGGGAAGTTGTAATGAGCAAGAAGTACATGGAATGCAGAAAATGGTCCAGCATCCTTGTTGGTTGAATCAGACTGACTGGAACTGCAGAATGGAAAATAAAAGGAGGCTGCTGCTTCTTTTTACTTGCAGCTGTTCAGAGTGATGATTAGGCTAATAAAAAGTTGAAATCTGTGTAGAATAATAATTTCCAAACTATCTGGAGGTAACGTTGTGCATGACTGTGGAATAGTACTAACATGAATGTTACTGCCATGTTGTACTAGCAGTGGCATTATCTTTCTGAAGTTAGAAGAAAAGCAGTTGCTGAATGAGGTTGTTGCTTTGCCATTGGTCTCTTTTCATCTCAGCTCTGGGGCATTTTTACAGTATGACCTTATGTAAACAAAAAGGTAAGTGATGATGTTTGCAGTGACAAGAAATAACCTGAGATCTCATTTGAAAGAACCTTAAAAAGGAAACAAACAAAATTCAGAAATGTATTAGTATTAAACAGAGACAGTAAGTAAATGGTGTTCATTATGAATAGAAGAGTATCAAAAGTTACAAAACTTGCAATTAAAAAGCAATTAACAGAATTGACCATGCAATAGTAAAACAAGTATTTGTTCTAAGAAAGAGGTGTTCTCAAAAAAACCAGCTGGAAGAACGCAACCAAAATCTGGTGGCTTTTTTAAGAAAAGTAACTGGAACTTTAAGTAGGAGGTTGAACTAGATGACCTCCTGAGGTGCCTTTCAACCCAAATTATCCTATCCTAGTGTTGCTGTTTTTTTTCTTCAGGCTAACATTTTTCTTGTAACACACCTGCTACTTTTTACCTAGGCTTGCATGCAAGTGTTATCACTATCATTAGGCAGTACACAGTTAAATTTTCTCACTAGACTTAATAGAGCTGCTATTTCAAAGCCTCTGACTCTGGCTGTGCACTGATTTTGGTGGGTTCTTTACGTATTCATATGTCCCATGGGGTTCTCAGCATGAGCCCAGTAAGATGACTAATATGAGTAATGCTAACATGATCTGAGTCAACATTTGAGCTCATGCTTACGTTTGTATTTCTTTAACTTGTTTCAGATGGAATTTCTTTATCAAGAGGTGAATGAGGAGCTTTCTTGAATTTCTGAATATGAGATTTTCGAAATTATTCTATAAGATAGATCTGTCTTTATGCAGATGTCAAAACCAGTATAAAAATGTGAATATACAAAGAAGCTTCTTTACAGTAGTTCTTCTGAAGGAGCTGTAATCCAGTTTTATTTGCCACATACAAATAGATGCTTTCTGCTGCATCCTGTGTTCATCTAGAGAGTACATTGTATGTCTCACTTAAATGGGTTGTATGTGTCTCAGTACAGTGAGAGCTACAAGGTAGAAGTGCAAGGTAGGTTGTTACTATCAGATGCAGCCTGTAAGATGCTCAGAGGAAAAGGATGATGCCTCACTCACATGTCAAGGGTTACGCAGTACTGGATGCAGAGAGGTCTGGTTCACGTGGACAGTGATAACTCCCAAGTGTTACGTAGAATGACTTGCCTAGAAGGCAATTGTCCATCTAATTTTGGTTATGTAGTTACTGTATCACACAGTCAAAGCTGAATCTTTAAATCTGATTTGTAGAAAAAAAAGTCCAATCTGGTGAGGCAGCTATTGATTTAAAATCAGTAGAAGCATTGTTGTTTTATGAGGTGAATTGTCTCTGCATCTGTCTTTGACAATGACTTCTACAATAGTATTACACAGTTCCTTGTGTTATTAGTAGATTGCTTTTAATCATGGTTGCACATTTCCTTTCATTACGAAGGGAGGCGTTAGCTCTTGATGCTTTGATTTTCTGTCTTCTTGGTTTTCTTCTGGTTTTGTGCGGCGGTTTTGTTGCAGGGGTGGGGGCAGGGGTATATGTGTTTGTGTATTTTCTTTTTTCTTAGAATCTCTAGTATTTTTTCATAGCTTGTACAAATCTATGAACTGATTTTGTTTTTCTGTGGTTTTTGTGATGTCACGAAAGAATATTCCAGGTGAATTGAGAATGTTTTCAATACCTTTCCTCTTTTCATCAGAACACTTTGTTTCTTGTCTTGTGTGTGCCTATATTAAGCAGAGATTCTGTTGAGCTGCACATCCTGTGAGTGGTTGTTTTGTTTATCTGCTTACATTTGGCTTAAAATTTAATGTCACGTGGGAATAACTGCAAGTTATTCTTTCAGGGGTTTATTCTTTTGTGTTTGTTGACATCAGACGTTATTTGTCTTCTTTTTTGCTTGGCTAGCTCTCAGTTTTGATCCTGCTCAAGTCTCATGTAAGCCAGTTATCACCAAAGTTGTTTTTAGGCTAGGACTTGGAAAGTGCTTATATGCTTGCATAAATACATATGGTGTGGTATTTCTTGCTCTTCGTGCAGCCCCATGTGGGACCTTTCCTGATATTTACCCCAGTTCTTGATCCATGTGTTGTTTGTGGTGTGAAGTTTTTTATCAGCGGTTCAGTGGAGCTGATTTAGCTGGTATTACCTTTATCGTTCTGCTTATGTGCTTGAGCAGTTGCAGTAGATTTCAGGGCCTAGGAAAGTCTTCTACAGGTGTTTTAAATAAATGGATTTATTATACATGTTCAAAGTGTTGTGATTAAAGTTACTTGCATGTATAATTAAAAATTTAAAAATGCTTCTTCATGTGACTTCATTGGTCTCAAGGATTTATTTTTTTGTAGTATTTGGTGAGAGTAACTATCAAATCAGTTTAAATCGTTTTTTTGAGACCTTTTTTTGCACAGTCTGTATAATCCTGTTCACAAGAAACAATGCAAGAATTTTGAAGGTTTTTTTTGGTGGGCGGATAATATCTTAGAAGAATAGTGTTAGTGTACAGGTCTAGTATGCTTTAAAGGAGTATTTTCCATCTCTAATATCCATTAGTCTTGCTTGACTACCAGGATTTCATAGTTATGACCAAAATGTTCGTCAGTATTCAGTGTGTCATAACACTGGCAACAACTTGGGTTTCTAGCACTGTCAGATATTTCTAAAGTAAGAAACGCTTTGCCTTCTAAATATCCAATCTTGATACATAAATATGCAGTACATTTGGTACCTGTATTTATCAAACAATTTTTAGAGGCCTCAGTTACTCAAGTGCATTTAGGTTGGGAGGCCTTTTAATTTCAACATGAAATTATGAGATTAGTTGCATGGATTCAGCTATGGAGATATGGCTGCAGGTGGTGTCTGAGTTATGTATTAGGTAAAAATTTGACTGGGAGACTAATGCAAGAGCATTTGAGGACAAAGACAGTTGGAAAACAAACATTAATTCTTAATAAAAGAGGGGTTTATAAACCATGGAGAGGGAATTATAAACCATGAAGTCACAGAGTTCTAAGAATAAGGTGGAATTGGAATGTGTATTAACTGTTCTGTGAAACTGTCTTTGTTCTCAAGACTTTTCTTTCCTCAGCCTCTCACAAACACTGGACTTTTCTGCTCCCTCGGTTGTGTAAACACAACAGCTTTTTGTAGGGCTGTGCTGCAAACTGTATCACAGGTGACCTAAGTTAAAATTAATTTTTTTGTCTCATTTGGAACAAGTGGCATGAGGGAAGGGGAACAGACAGGATAACTTCTTAAGCTGGCTTGCAGTGTCAGAGAAAACGTTGTGCAATCACATCCTGGATAACCCCAAAGATGGACAAAAGAAGTGTTGGGCTCCCAGTGGAATCGGAGGGTACTGGATTTTACAAGACCCAGATCCTCAGCTGTGGGCAGTAAAGCATGTGTCAATCCAGCAGCTGGCTCCCAAAAGACAGACTTTGGAACTACTCTAACAACTGTGTAAATAGGCGCATGGTTATCTTTTCATTGCCTTTTACCTGGATCTTCATAAACCTTTGTAACTATGCTCTCTGTCAGGGAGCTTGTGAAATGTACCTCTAGTTGCTTTTCCCCTAACCTAGTTTCTTCAGTTAAGGGTGGTTTCAAGGTAGTTGGCTAACATTAGGCTATTCTATTCCGATGGGTCTTTTCATCCCTAAAACTGGAGCCTAGCACACTAAAACCATGTTTTGGACACTGAAAGGATGGTGAACTTGTACTGAATTTCCATGAGTATTTCATAAGCATGCTTGCAGAAGCTGGGGAGAAGCATGTTAAACTTAAATTTGTGATAATGAGAATGCAAAACTTAGTAAAACATACAGATGCTGTGCAAAGTGGACATAAAAATGAACTGGTATCTTCACTTTTCATTGTTATGCATTGGCAGACCTAAAAGCAGTGTGATGAAATAGATGTGCATCAAAGTGGAGAATAGATAAACCAGAGGATTTATTTGGCTGAGGTTTAATGAGATTACAACAATATAAATCAGAACCAAATGAATTTGAAGCTGTGTTTGCACAGCATATAGTTACATATATGATTGTAACACACATAGGTGTACCTGAACTCATTCATATTTCAGCAGCTGGAGGCCACAGCAATGTAAACTGTACAAGACACTGAAAGTTTCACGTGGCCTTTGCTACCCAAGCTGGTTCAGGTGTATTAACAGTGTTTAGAACGGTATCTTTAGACTGCAGCACCCTTAAGCTGTGCCATAATTTTCTTGGGCTTTGGTATTTTTTCCAGGTCTCTTTCCAAAGAGCTCTGCCACTTGCTGAGATTGCTATCTTATTGTCCTGGTTTCAGCCAAGACAGAGTTAATTTTTCCACAGTAGCTGCGAGGGTGTGGAGCCTGGAGCCATGTGGAAGTGTCTAGGTTGTTATTCTATACCATGCACTTCATCTTTGCTCTCAGAAGTAGGGTACTCTCACTTCGGGAAAGAAGGGTGTGGACTTCGGGTCAAGAAGTGTGGCAGGCAGAGGGAACCTGGAGCCTTTGGGGGGCATTTTGCATGTAAATCACCTTCTTTTGTACCCTTTTGTTGTCAATACTGTTGGTGTTACTGTCCGTTTTCTTACCTCATTGCTGTTTCCAGTAAATTGTTCTTATCTCAGCCTGAACTCTCTGCCTTACGTCTCTTTCATTGGAGCGGGGACATGGAGGGAGCAGCTACGGTTTCTTTTTGGTGGGAGTACTAAATTGGGAATACCATTTCTAAACCATGACACTTATCAATAATTCTGCCAGTCAACCGACAAAACTGAATTTTAAACTCCCTTTGGAATGTGAAAATGTTTTTACTTTGCTTTCTGAAAAAGATCACAGTATTTGTCGATTTTTGTGGTGGTTTGGTGAGTTTTGACACAATTTTTTTGAACTCATGAACCTGAGGTAAAAATTTTTGAGTAGCTTGATAATACATGATGTCTCTTTTTGTATAAGTTGTTAAGCTGTGATGTGGTTGTGCAGTTGTTATGACTGTGCAGGATGGTGAAATAATATTTCTTAGTCATGCTTTTTAGAAGGATATTTAAAGTTTGTCATGACTTGGTATTACAGCAAGTTAACGGCATGCCATAATATGCTAGAAGGCATTGACTGTCTAGTTTCTTATCCTTGCAGTAGCTTTGTGGACTGCTCAACCAAATTCTGTGAAAGGCCTTTGAGCAGCTTTGTAGTTAGATTTTTTGAAGCCATTTCTGGAAATACAGAAAAGCTTTAGTTTTCAACAGCATGTAGAGCACTTGGTGCTTTGTGTTGGTGTGTCAAACTACTTTGCTCCTTCTCCAACATCTGTAGTATGTCTTGGATAAAATACTCATTATTTTGCATTGGTGCAATGTAGCTGACGTGTTTGTGACTGAAAATGCCTAAGGGGAAGTGACCTTGAATGCCCTTTATCATGCAGTTAATGGGTTAAATATCTGTGAAGCCAGGAAAAGTGATGGTCCTCTTTCATGCTCAGGAGACACACTAAATGAAAAACAAGAGCGTATCATCCCTGATCTTCAGTGGACAGGCAGCTAATAGAGATGAAAAGGATTTCTTTAAATCATTGTTTTAAAGAAAACCGTTTGGAGGTTGTAGTTACAATTCTGCTAAAACCTAAATTTAGTCAAATAGTGTAACTTTTGGTTGAAGAGAGATATTGTAGGTATAGAACCACAGAATAATTTAGTGAGGAGGGGACCTCAGTTGGTTTCTGTTCCAAAGTTCTGCATAAAGCATGGTCAGTAAGGAGGTCATAACAGGTATGAAAGCTGTATCCAGGCTGGTCATAAAAATCTCCGAGGATGGAGACAACACATCAATTGCTGGGCCATCTTCTGTATGTCAGACTTTCTCTTTACATCCCCTCTGAACATTTTGTTTCGACTTGCTCCTGTTGTCTCTTGTCCTGTGAATGGAGGACAAGAGCTTGACTCCATCTTCTGAATAACTTCCATGCTGGTACTGGTGACTGCTCTTAGGCTCCTCCAGTCTCCTCCAGGTGGAATAGACCCTGCTCCCCAGTCTGTCCTCATAGGGTCTGTGCTACAGCCTCCAGCTGTGTTGGTGGCCTCTGCTGTGAACTTCTCCCTGTTTGCCAGTGTTTTTTCTTCTGTTAGTGGAGTAGGGCCCGGAGTCAGAATTTTAAATTAAACCAAGATCTAAATATTGGCAGATTTCTCAATAAAAGCCGGGACAGTAGGTGGCCAGAAATTTTCCAGCAACCAAACTGGGAATATATTCTTCCTCCAATATGTGTCAAAATAACCATATGATGATGAACTCTGATTGGTTTAAATCCTTGAAGGATGTTCAGCTCATGTAATTAACAGAGCTTTCCTCTTTAATGGACTGCACAGTTTGAAAAATATAGTATGTTTTGATAAATTTATTTGGTTATGTAACATTTCTTTGTAAGTATTGTATTTAATAATGTCAACTGTAGTGTTTTTCGACAGTATCATATGTCTTTGTTACATTTCAATCTTAGAAATGCAGTATGCCAGCAGTAAGTTAAAAATTACTATAGCTGAAAGCTATAGCCAATGTGCTTTTTGGCATAATGTAATTAATTCAAATTCAAAGTCTAGATTGAACTCGTTAAGTTCCACTGCTTCTTACATAAAAATGCACCATAATGTGTCTTGTTTAATTACACACCTTAGTGCAAAGAGCTGTTTGGCTGCTTCAGTGATTAAATAAGTGGAACAACAGTTTAGAAAGTAAATGTGCAACATGAGTGGTTTATATTAAATGTTCTCTTTAATTTCAGTCAACTTAAAGAAGATACATTTAGTTTGAATAAATGAATTTGTCTGGCCATTAGATTGCTGAGTGCTTAATTATACATTACATGTATAATGTAATGCATATAACACATGTATTCATATCTAGGAGTTCGTGTTGTTTTTAATTTTCTCTTTGAGTCTCTAAGATTCATGGACTGTTAACCAGCTGGAACTTTTGGTGTGTTACAGTGTTTTGTTTTTGTCAGGTCGTTAAACTTCAACCTGTTTTGAGACCAATGTGTTCTGTTTTGCTGGAATGAATGTCTCCTAGAACTAGTTACAAGGGTGTGCCAGTGCAATTTGGTTCTTTCATCAAGCTGGATTCCTGAGTACAAGTTCACAAGTCAAGTTTTAATATTTGCCTTTCTTAACAGTTGCTCTGTGATCTTGCTGCTTACTAATAATGTTAATTGTGGAATGCGGGTTTCTTCCCTTGAGGAACATAAATATATCATGGATCAGTATGCCATTTTTTGGCATCATTTAATGATGTCTGAATTTGTTTAATAAGAGCTTGTACTAGTGGTAATATTTGTGCCTAAAATTCTTCCATTTCTTACTGAGGTTTGCTCTTGTACTTGAGGAGCTAAATATATATGTAATGTTAGAACACTCACCTTCTGTTTCCACTTCTTTTTGGTTTATATTGCTTTTTAAATTTTGTGTTCCTGCCTCTTTTCAAATTATAATGACCGAAATTATTAATCTGCTTTCTTTGATTATTAAATATTAAGGGGAAAGAAGAAATTTTAAGAAATCCCATTGTTAAGCAAAATAACATCTTAATTACTTCACCTATTAGAGAGAGGTATGTTCAGAGGCAGTAAACATGCACGAATTATCACTGTGGTGATAGTGATTATTGGTTATTGGTTGAAACAGTATTTTTCTTATTTCTGGTTAAGAAGAAAATCTAATTTCTCATCTAGTAGTTCTTTATAATACATTGCAGTGATTCTAGAATACTTGCCTGTTGTTTGGTACAGCATCTTTCTCATCTAGACATAATTTCCTGTTACTCACTGAGCCTTTAGAGGAAGAAACTAAGCAAACAAAACTGCTGCACATCCTCTTGCTGTCAGGGAAATAAGATGGGAAATCGTTGTCACTGATGACCCTTAAAGGAGAAAAAAGAGAAACTAAGGGAAGAAAGTATTAAAGCCTTCCTGGGAAAACCATACAATGTGCAGCAACAAGGTTAAATGGGCTTGTAGACTCATTTGATAAGCTTACACAGCAGGTGGTAGAAAAAAAAATTGAAATAGTAAAATGTGAACTTTCTAATATGAATGATACTGCACCACACACAAGATAACTATTTTGAACTTACAAATAAAAGAAGACAGTCTTAGTCAAAGACACTGGGATATATATATATATATAACATATATATATATATGGTTATAAGCATCATGTAATCTCTAAATGGTTATATTTCTAGTGTTGTAAGAAAAGGAATTTTCCTCTTTTACCACAACAGCAAAAATACTTCTGCATTCCTTCCTCACAGTAGTGAAGCATGAGGTGAATTTACAGGCAGAAGCAGGAACTCAGTAGGATTCTGGAAATAAAATGGGGTTAAAGTAAGGAGAGAGCAAGAATGTAAACGGCTTTGTCTCATTATCCCTCCAGATGCCTCTCTGTTCATTACCTTCTTACTATCTCTTTACTCCTCTTTTTCAGAACTTTTCTGTCATGTTCAGCCACATATTTCCTATTGTGGCTTTGTTGCTTTCCTACATTTCTTCTTCTGATCCCATTAATAAAAAAGCCATTAGCTGTTCTGCTCTGAATCAAGTAGGTTTTAAGATTGCTTTCTGTACTTGACTGTAGTCAAGGTCTGACCTACTTGGAATCAAACTTCATGGCCCAAATCTAGCCAAGTATTTTGTCTTTCGGTTTTCATTGCTGAAACGAACTTTTGTTTTTCTGGTTCTGTTGTCCTCAGATTTACTAGAGCAAACTCCCTCAAGTTTTGAGTGCCTCTGGAGAGAAAATGGGAAGAAAATAAGATAACCAAAAAGCACTTTACAGCACATTAAATATGATTATGTTTGCAAGCTGGGCTAAGCTATAGTAAAATTACCTTTGGGTTGGAAAATTGGTTTTCAGTTGGAGGAGGACTGTTGCTGGCTTTGAAGAAGAAATTAGTTTTGATTTGTTAGTGGAAAAAACAAATTGCTTGTGAAAAACAGGTTGTGAAAAGACTCAGTTCTGTTAGCCTCAGTGGGTAAGGGTGTGGTATTTTGATTAGAATTTCTTTTGAAGTGTGAGGAAGGAGAAGTACTGATATTTTGTCTGGAAGGAAAACAGAAACTGGCAGGTTGCTTGGTAGTAGACTGGGTGAGAACTGATGTTTAGTCTGAATACAAGGATAGTGATAGGAAGTCAAAATGTATTACAAATGAGGGAAAGAAAATACAGATGATGGGTGATTAAAAAGGTGCAAGAATCCATTAAATTAGTTCTGTTGGTTAGAGCATGATGCTAGTAATGCTGAGCTTGTGGGTTCAATCCCCACACAGGCCATTCACTGAAGACTTGGGCTCGGTGATCCCTGTGTGTCCTTTCCAACTCAGAGTATTTAGTGATTCTGGAAGTTCTGAGTGTCCTTGCTTCTTTGGCTGTGAAGTGTCACAAAAGTGAACTGAATGTTCTGTGAAGGTGTGGGTGGATGAGTGGTTCTGTATGGAAATACAGACTGGGGGTGCAAGTCCTTGTGTGTATCTTTTTAACTTTAACTCTTACTGTACATATTTAATTATTCCAGCAGTAGTAACTGTTGGAAAATACTGTGTAATGTCAAATTTCAGTGAGGCTGCTGTGTTGAGAGTGGAGAGGTCCTTTGTGATAAGACTTTGGAAATGTTCTTTTATAACCTCAGTATAGACAATTGATCTAGGAAAAGACTGATGCTTGTAGGTGTTTGAAGCAGCTGTTCATGCTATCTGCAAGTGTTTAGCTCACTTTTGATTCACCATGGTTGAGGGCCCAGACACCCTGGCTGTATGTGATTTTAAAGATCTCATAATTTAAACTGAAATTTTCTCGAAACTAGTGTTTATTTCCCCAGAAAATGCTACATCTTACATATGTGTGTAACACATTCCTTACTTCTTTTTCAACAGTACCTTTTTAGTTTCTTGACAATGGAATAAGAAGAAATACGTATTTCAGGTTGTAGTCCTTTCACTATTTAGGCCATGTGATGGAATAAAGTAGCAGCTTAATAAGCCTTTTATTTATGACGCCTCTGTCTACTGACACAGGTCATGTATAGGATTGATTTTGCAATTGTAATTTGTGATCTCTCCTTTCCTGTTTGCTCCTACGTACTTTAAGTTTTGTTTACCTGTGTAATGGATGAAGCCCTTTTGAAGTCATAATTAAAATATTGGATCACAGTACTTATTCACTGGGTGAATTGCTACATAATATAACTGTTTGTTACTGAAACAACTACATACCCATAGGTACACTGCTGTAAATGCAGTGTTTACTGTAAAATGTTATACAATTCTGTTGTTTTTATAAGAGGGAATCTTTAATAGCATATCATTGCATACATAACATTAGTCATTCTGTATTTTGAATTATGACATGCCTCTGTTTTATGGAATATTGGAGTCAGTTCTAGGTAATGATTAGAATTTCATGTGCTTTCAGAATGTGATAGAACATTTCAAATACATTATTGCTAATGCTACTGTTTCTGCTAGCTTCAAAACATTTGAAAAGTACTATTGGTGTTCAGCAAGTAGATCATCAAAATGCTACCGTTGGACTAGTACACACAAAGTCTGGTTTTAGCAAATGTCATTATATGTTTACAGCCATACTTTAAGTGTTAAATTGCGTGTAGAAGTAATGAAAGAAATGGCAGATCAGCTGCGGATAACACAGACTGTATGTGGCAGTGTCAGTTTGTTAATTTGTCTGTTTTTTAATTTTTGTCCTTGTAACCTGAAAATCCTAGTTGACTTAAGAACATAATGTTTACTGTCAAGACTACTATGATAACTAGACAATTTATTTCGAACAGATGCATGATATCTAAACTTGGTAACAGCAACACATCATTGGACATCTGCAATGGTGTGTTTCTTTCACACAAGAAACAGAAGATTAAAAAAAAACCCTTATGTAATTCTTAGCTCAATAATAGTGCTGGAACTCATGACATCTGTAATCTAAACTTCATCACAGGCAGAAATGAAGTAATTTGCAGTGCAGAAGTAAGAAAAAATTGGCAGTTTTTCTTTGTGGCAACACTACCCTTAGTGATTACATGAAAATGAGTTTTCTAGAACCTTTTTCTAGATGTATTTCCTTGTATATTCTAGGTTTTATATATATTTTTAACTTGTTTCCCCATTAGAAGTCATTCTTTGAGTGTTGCATGTTTGCAGATAATCGTGTCTGGTAAAGTTCAGTTGTCACATAAATAGACTGATCAATAATTTCTACTTTCAAGGGATTATTTAAAATTACTGACTTGACAGCCGTTACACAAGGAGACACTGAAGATTATCAACTCCAAAAGCAACTTGCGTGCTCTTGAGTGATAAGGAAATGAAATACTAGGGAGAGCTGGCTCTTTTGTCTTCTACCAAAGGGAAAAAAAACTCCAAACCTTTCAGAGAGGCAGAACAAGTTTGAGGAGTCCAGCTGCTAGGAAAGGAAGGATGAAGTAGGAAATGGAGAATGCCCAGAAAAAACAAAGGAAAAGGAACTTAAAGTGGGGAACTTCTACAAAATACAGAATGGAATGGGGATATAGAGTAAAGTGGAAAGAAGAAAAGCGGGTTTCTTTTTCCACTCCTTTTTTTTCCTTTTGTCTTCTTCAGGACAGGGAGAGGGATATGATGTATAAAAGAGAAGGGAGGAACTAAGCCAGAAAAAAAATGGAAGGGAATTTAGCTGCAAGCATAATTATAGTACTGCTGGACTAAAGTCTCAACTCAAGAAGTATTTAGAGGTTTTGCAGGACCAGTACAGGCAATATATTTGCATTTGTGTGGTAAAGGGAAAAATATTTAACCACTTGCCCAAGTCAAGTTACTGCACTGAAAAAGCTCATGAAATGGAAGGCTGGTAAAGGGGCCCTCAGCAGCTGAGCAAAGGCAGTACAGAAAGGACTGATTAGAGAGCAGCTATAGCTCTAGGAAGACAGTTGAACTGCATAAGGGACTGCTTTGGATTTGTAAAAGGAATAAGATGTAATAGTATTTCATCTGTTTTGGTCATAATGAAAAACACACTTGTTCCAATAACATGTTGTCCATTCACCAGGATTGTGGGCTGTGGTGTGTGAAGCCTTTGACTGTCCAGCTGTACCTCCCATATTAGTGAATTGGCAAGAGTTTCCCACCCAATCTATCAGTTAGTCACAAACTCATAAAACAGAGTGAAAAGGAAGACAACCATAAAAGTGTTTCTGAGTTGGTTTGGTTATAGAGTGGAATTGCTAATATGGTGAGGTAGACAGCATTAGTAGGAAGGGGTTTGGCAAGGCAGGGATGAGAAAGTATGTGGAAGCTTACCATCACTCTTACCAACACCTTCTACAACCAAGGCTGATAAACAAGAGGAGTGAGGTCCTCGAGCAGAAAACAGTGAGAAGAGAGAGGGGTTAAAAGTTTGGAGTGCTGACACTTTCTTCCATATCAAAGGCCTGGCAGACATATTCTTGAAGGGCTCCACAAGACAAGGTTTTCAGTGCTGCAGTGATCCTCTTGACAGAGTTAAAGGACAACTGAATTAACTGGAGTTGAGTACCATAGATGAAAAATGCCAGTAGGTTTTTATTTGTCATTGTTTTATTTCTAGTACTTTGGCTGCAGTGAGATGTGGTGGGCATTAAACTGATGTTACTGCACTTAGTTACTCAGTATTGTTGCAGTACTTGAAATAATTCAAAGAAATACTGTTTTAGAGATAAAACATATAGGTGGCTTTCATCAAAGCAAGGAGTCTGTTATTTGATTGCATTCACTATAAAATAAGGTCCCTAAAATACTAAGAACAAAAGAATAATCATAACTGCATATGTGTTTACAGCCATTAAAGTGACTTTTAAGGAAATGTTTGGAAGTGCTTTTGAAGAGGATCTGCATCTGGATCACATTGTTTCTATTCCTGCGTATTTAAAAATAACCAGACACCTATATGCAAAAGATTCAGTATTATCACTAGAAATCTGGTTTCTGCTCTTTTGGGAGTTTTCAAGAGGAAATTTACATTAGATTAATATGCATACAGCAAGTCAACAATCAAGCTTGTTAGACTCTCTAATCTGACTGAGCTGCAGCTTGTTTAATTTGATTTCTAATTTTTTTCTATGAGGATTTAAATACTGTTTCACTTCTTGGGCTCTTAGTCAAAGCCTTATGATATCAACAAAATTTATTTGAATTAATTTGGATTAAACCATTTAAATTTTGAGCTATGTGGACATGATAAACATTTGAGTAATGTATGACTCAGCTAGTAGCTTAGTAAATCTAAGCAGGTTTTAGGTGTACTGTCTTTTTATTTAGATTGATTTCTGAGTTATTGCTGGGGTCACTAGTTTACTAAAAGCTCATTGTTCTAGATAAAATACCAGATACAGCATTTTGGAGGCAACCACCATTTAGCACCCACTGGATTTGTTACTTTGTGTAATACTTCTGTGTAGCACGCCCTGTTTATTGTTAAAGCCTTGAAGTTCTTGGTCTAAGTTTAACAAGCTTCCATGTCCCAGAACTCTCTTGCAATGTAAGTTAAGTGTTAAAAGGTATGGAAAAACTCCTGCATCCATTTCCTCTTGCAGCTTCTAAAGATAACAGAGAACTAGAGGCTGGAGGACAGAGAGTGGACAGTATGAAAGAGGTTATAGTCCTTGCTTGTACTCATTGGCAGACTGGGTTGCAGAGACATACTTTATTGTAGTTGCAAAGGGAAGGAAAACCTTTAGTCTCCAAACATTTTGCAATTAGGAACATCTCTTCCTTGCTAAAATGAGTTCTCTGAAATTTTTTTTGTCACATTGACATTACTTACTTGCTGGTTGAAGTAATCATC
This sequence comes from Oriolus oriolus, assembly GCA_013400235.1. Classification (NCBI taxonomy): domain Eukaryota; kingdom Metazoa; phylum Chordata; class Aves; order Passeriformes; family Corvidae; genus Oriolus; species Oriolus oriolus. Next base: position 42,225 of record VXBT01014056.1, read on the forward strand.
CCACAATGTATCCTGGTTAAAAAAAAAAAAAGGTGGTTTTGAATCCTTTTCTGTCTTTATGTAGAATCCAGAAAGAGGCTATTTATTTCCAGAAATCAGTGTGCATGTCTGTGTTAAAGTTTTTTCCCAATTTACAGATTGATTTTGTTGGTCGTTGATGTTACTTGCAGTAAAGTGTTACTTTCTCTCATGTGATCTAGCAAAGTCTATTGTAGAGTATTGTGAAACATCCTTCAAGTTTGAGGAAAGGGGTTCTCTCATTTCAAAGTTTGGTCTGCACTGCTTGGAAAAAAACCTCATGTTAGCCCAAACAAAGTTTAAAACTGAACCAGCTACTTTGTGTTTGTTTTTTGTTGCATAGCAAAGTTCCTATATAAGAGTAGAATTTTGGGTTACTTCCTTTTGTTCCTTCTTTCATATGCAGGTCTTGCAATTGTTTTGCAGACTTTTGCAAGTTAGAAGCTGTTCCAGCAAGTTTAGTGCTTGTGTCAAATATGTACAACTTCAACAGAGACAGCAAATGTTTATAAATGATAGCTTTCTTCCTTGATGTAGTCCTGAATTTTTGCAGTTGTTAAGCATTTTTATGTTTGTAATTTGTTGTCTAGATGGTCTTCAAACTAGAATAATCCTAAATAAATGCTGATACTATAGAACCATACTTCTTTTTTTGGATTTCAGCCAGGTTGTACGTAAGGTCTCCACCCATGATGACTAAGTCCTTTATTAAAGTAAGTAAGTAAGAATAAATGTGCATAATGTTTGTTATATGTTTGTATATATAAAGAACACGTAATCCGATCCATATATATATAGGTAGTGCTTATAAGTTATGTTTGCTGCTCACTTATATTGAAAATACATATTCAGTTCAGCTCTTGCTATACCAGTAGTTACTGTGATTACTACTTTTCAGGGCATGCTCAATTATTTCCTAAGTGTAGCCTGCATTTTTCTTGAGTATCTAACTTAACATTGGTATCACTAAAATGTATTTCTTTTAAAAGAAAATTCTATTTGAAAGGCCAGTAATTTTGTCTGATTGTGCATTGCAGTTCAAAGCTTCTTAATACTAGATCATTCCAACACTGGCATGCTGGAAAAAGTTCAGTGAAGTACCGCCAAAGACGAATATGGCTGGAGTACACAATGTACTGCAGGCTGAGGGAACTGTGTATTTTCATTTGGAGAAGTCTAACGAGACATCTGTTTGTGTCTTCAGCTACCTGATGGGAGGCTATAGAAAATTCGCAGCTGGACTTCTTTTGAAGGTACATGGTGTTTGGATGAGAGACAACAAACACAAGGGGCATGGGAAATTTTTGTTAGGTATTAAGGAGATTTTTTTCAGTGGGAGGATTGTCAAACACTGGAACAAGCTGTTTAGAGAGATTGTGAAATATTAATTTTGTAAAAATTTTGCTAGACAGGCTTTGAGCCTGGTGTAATTTGACCCTGCTTTGAGCAGGGGTAATAGACCAAATGGCCACCATAAGTCCCTTTCAACTATATTAATCTATGATTTATTATTATTGTTATTATTATACTCTTTTGTCACTTTCTCATGTAATAATTGCGACTTCCAGTTTTGTTGCTATATAAAAACGGTGTATTGTTTCACACCAAAGAAAATACTTTCTTGAATTGAACCTGTGTATGAATAATCATAACACTAAGGAAAATAATCTTGCTTGGTTTTTATTCCTTTTTGATTATTACTTTGAAGTTCTAATTAATGTGTATAACAACCTTTCTGAAGTGTGGGTTTTTTCTTGTTTCTCAAAGTGGAATGCAATGGGATATTAAATCTAAATCCCTGCAAATGTCTGCAGAACGTTTACAGATATTTGTGGTTAAATTAAATGCCTCACTATGTAGAAAGTATGCTCCTGGCCTTTTTTCTGTATGAAACCTTTTATTTTTAGATTTTCCTTGAGTATCTTTCTAAGAAAATACAAGTTTCCAGCTACAAACCATCTTTTTCTTAATTCTGCTGGCTTTTCTGCGGATTTAGAGAAACTTCAATTTTCTGTGTTGCATTCAGGATACATTTTCAAGTCGGTACATGACAGTTAAAGTGGGGCATGTTCCCATACATTTCTCTGCATCTGTGCTAGCAATCCTGAGTTTTTGGAGTGAAAAAAATGCAGAAAAGTGATTTGCTGAAAACTTTTACGTAGTACTAACTGAAACTGGTTTACTGGATGTTGTCACAGTACAAAGACAAGTGCTGAGCAAGTAGGGAGCAATTGGAGTACCAAGTGAAAGGGAGAGTAAGACTTCAGCCTTCCAGAATTTCACAGGTTTAACCTAATGTGAAACTCCTGTACGCAAAAACTAGACTGCATTAACCTTCATATTTAAGACTTTCTTAGTAAATTTGGTACTAGAGGTAGTTAGTAGTTAAATACAGTAATTGTAGATGATGATGATAGAATAGCAGCGTGGCTGGTTTTGTAGGCATTCAAAATTAGTTGAGCTGCTTGTTCATCTCTGAACATAGCTCTCTTACAGGTAAATTTTCAAGTAAATGCCCTTGGTTCACTGTACTTTATTTCTTTGGCATGTTTATAGAATAGGTATCTTTCAAAGTTTCTCTGGCTTTTAATGGGGTTTAAATGGTTAAATGTGTCTGTTTATGTACCAAAAGCTAGCATGAAGAAGAGTTAATAAGAAAGTTGAGAATTGAAGTGAGGTTTCTTTGGACTTCATAAACTGCATGTTGATCCCTCATGCATTCAAAAGATTTTGTTTCAATTTGCAGTAATATTGACACTTGCCTCTCCTGCTTCCACAGCTTTGCCAACAGCTCATGTATTTCAGTACTGTAAATTGTGTTGTTTTTAAGGGTGCCACTTTCATATAAGAACTTTTTCAGAGCTCTTCATAACTGCATTCTTCTCATGTGTTCCCAAGAGGCCTACCATTTTTGAATGAGAATTGAACTAATATGTTTGTATGGGTTCACTTCTCTTGTGATCTGTCAATTTGTGTGTGTACCACATCTTACATTATACATCGTACCTTATATCTTACATTGTTAATTAAATGCTGCCCCTACTGCTCTTCCAGAAGGTCTGTGTTGACTGGTGCCCCATTTGAGATGACAGCTTTCCAGTTCATGCAGCTCTCTCTGCTGGTCAGCCTGTATAATCAGTTATACCTAATAAAAGCACTGCCAGGATTTTTCCTTTAGTGCATGCCTGTCTTTTCCTGCTGAAGGGTCAGGAGGCTTCACTGGAGAAGGTCAGTTGCCTTCCTCTTCAAATCCTTTAAAGATATCTAGGTAGTAATCTTAGGTAGTTCTGCCTCACCCCATGTTGTGTTCCAGTGTGAGTCACTGTCCTTGCCAACTGGATTTGCAGTCCTACCTGATTCTGCTGTCGTATTGTGTGCCTTTCTTGAGAGTGAAGTGGCCTGCTTGCTTTCCTTTCCTTTCTTACCCTGTTTACCCAGTTATTTTATAAGGGGTTGTTATTTTATAATGAATTGTCTGCCTTAGGTCATGCAATGACTGCTCATGTATGTATTTTTTTCTTGTCGGAAAATACCTATCAGATGTGCTGCTTTGAGTTTGATTTAATTCCTTGGAAGCTGACTTGATGAGTGGCTGATCATGATTCTCTGTCTTTTAAGTTAGTAAGGTGCTCTGAGTCCTGTCCCCTTTTGGATCACAGAAGAAGAGTGCTAGTCAGTAGGATGGGAGAAAGAAGAAAACTGTAGAAAGTGACAAGAAAAGATGGAGACAGGAAACATTAGAAGAAACAGAGGAAATTACATAGAAATGAGGAATGATGTATGTTATTAAGGTTAATCATTTGGGGAGAAAAAAACCCAGAATTTTAAACTTAATTCTAGGGCCTTAATATCTTCTGGTCTGATGATTTTCATGTCTGAAGGGACAAGCGCTTGTGTCATTTTTCATAGAATCATAGAATTGTTAAGACTGGAGAAGACCTGAGATTGAGTCCAACTATTAACCTAATAGCATTGTGTTCACCACTAAATGATATCCCTATGTGCCACATCTGCATGCCTTTTGAACACTTTCAGGGATGGTGATTCCACCGCCTGCATGGGCAGTGTGTTCCAATGCCTGACTACCCTTTCAGTGAAGAAATTTTTCCCAGTATCCAATCTAAATCTCCCCATGCACAATTTAAGGCCGTTTCCTCTTGTCCTGTCACTTGTTACCTGGAAGAAGATACTAAACCCCACCTCACTACAACCTGCTTTCAGATAGTTGTAGAGAGGAAGATGGTTGTTTTCAGGTGTTGCTTGTAAAGACCACAAAGGTAACTTTTTTTATTCATCTTGGCTTAAAATGTTTGTGAATCTTGGATCACTATGAAACTACCCTGGGAAAGTACTGTTGCGGGCTTGTTCTGCCCCTAAGCTCTTGTCTGGGCACTTAATCTTGGCTGCCATTAGAAGAACTAGATGTGCCTTTGGTCCCATCCTGCATGCCTGCTCTGAAACAAGTGAACCAACGAATGGCCTGGAAAACATGTACTGAGAGAGATTTAACTCTCAAAATCAAATTGCCTGTTGTAGTTTAGATAGAGAGTAAATGCAAGTAACAGAATTATTCCATGGGCAGTTGAAAATTAGTCTGAAGTCATACAGTGTGCTAAACACTGACAGTAGCTGAGCAAAGACACAGACTCAAAGAAAGGTTAAGGTTGGAAGGGTCCACAGTGGGTCATCTGGTCCAGCCTCTCTGCTCAAGCAGGGCCATCATGGTGCACATGGCACAGGGTTGTGTCCAGACAGTTCTTGGATATCTCCAATAAGGAAGACTCCACAGCCTTTCTGGACAATCTGTTCCCGTGCAAAGTCACCTGCACAGTAAAGAAATTCATCCTTATATCCAGGTAGAACTTCTTCTGTTGCCATTACTGTTCAGTTTCTTATCTCATAGCTGTTTCCAGTAACTTGTTCTTATCTGAACCTGTGGCTGTCACCTTTTGTGCCTCCAGTTCTCAACACCATCCTGCCACAGTGGGAAGGGAAGATCAAGCGAGCGGTGTCTGGTTTGGGAGAGTAGTGGAGGAGTACCATTCCTTAACTACAAAAATGCTTAGAAAAGGAAAAGATGCTTTGTGTGCATTAAGTCAAAGCCACTCCAAAATGGCTGTAAATGTATTTTCATAATTAAGTAAAAGAACCTTAATTGCTGCTGCTAAATTCTCTAGTAATACTTCAAAACTGGGGTTGGATTTACAGGTGTCACAATTTGTTAGATAGCACTTTGAGGAAAAGAAGGAAGGAATGCTTCATATAGCTGAAAGAAACAGAAGTGGTAGGCTAGTGAGTGTGAAGAATTAAATATTTTTTTTCATTGTTTGGTAATTACAGTGGAATGTAGGTGTTCCAGAAATACTTACTGGTACTCCTTCATTGTAGAAGTAGCAGTAGCATCTCAGAATATTAGGATCAGGAGACATGGAAGACTGGAGAATGGTGAAGAAAGCAAGTAGTTAGGAATTCAGCTTTTGAATCAAGAAATATCCTGGTTCTGAATCTTCAACAAAAAAAAAGGATGAAAGGAATGCAGTTAGGCAAAGGCTGTAGTGTAAAATGCATGCAACAAGATACCTTTTTGATGATGTGTCCAAAAAATATGGCCGATGTTTATTAGTTGCTAAGTTCACATACTTGAAAATTATATGACCATAAACACTATTTTTTCTCATACTGTCTATGCTAGTAGAGAATATCAGTCTGTAGAAGTTTTGTTGAAAGTTGTTGTATTGTGTGGTATGTCTCCAGTGGGCACTGGGCTTCAAGCAACCACTGCAAGCAAAATCCAAGGAAGTGTCAAGTAGTAGTAAGTAGGAACTTAGTAGGCTTCACCCTGTTAGTTTCTTTTCCTGTTCAGTAGACAGTTGAATCTGGGCAGTAGTCGATAAGAAATTCATGTCACATACTGGTACTAAAGGGAAATTAAATTTTTCAAGCTCATCACATTGGTAGTCTAGGAAAACTTAATAATGACAAAATCATTTGTGATAAGCTGTTTCTTGCTGTGATACTGATCACAAAGCAAATACTTCACTGATTGTAGAACTATGTACTATTAATGAAGAAAACTTTCGCAATATCAGCAAGTACTTGAAGTAGAAAAGCAGTTGTCTTTAATTTGAATTCTTTTGAAAAACTGAAAGGAAGAGAACTATTTTAAAGGCAGGTACCTATCTCTTAATTTCCCATAAATCCATCGTACAATGTTATGATAATTGTATGTAAAGCAGCTGAGGGAAGGAGATGTACTGCAAGTGTGTTTAATTAACTTTGATAGCTGAATAGATAAAACATGCACATTGTGGTAGAGTTTGTTGTGTGTTCAGTGTGATACAGCACTTTTCAAACTTAAATGAACAGAGTGACTGAGAAATCACGCTGTAGAAAGACCAATATTAACTTAGCATCGACGGCTGAGAATCAGCTAATTGTGTTGCCCTTGCTTTTAGTGCTTCTGAACATCTCGGTTTGTTTCTCTGCAGTCTGTGCTTTGACCTCTTCAACTTCTGTATGGCTGCACAGCCTTCAGACTCATGTTGCAAAAGCAAGGTGCATTGGGATGAAAGCTCTCTGACAAGACACAAGGAAGTGACAAGCTGCTTCAGAAGCTGTTGGGAGCTGATTGTCCTTCAAGACCACCAGTGCTTCATTAGGGCATTGGAACTCATAGCAGTGACTTTATATGTTTGACTAGAGAAGAAATTGGCTGGCGTGGATGTATTTTATAAACCAATGCTGTTGCGGGGAGCCACGGTTCCCATCATGGTGTCCTGGACCCCGCCGGTCAAAAGGTTCAATGGTTTGACCCCTCAAAGGCCCAGGAACGATAAGATGGCCGCCCA
>VXBT01014057.1:10958-26280 GCA_013400235.1 Oriolus oriolus
GCTCGGCTCGGCCCGGCACGGCACGGCGACACCGGACAGACGGGGAGAGGGGACAGCCGGGGGTCAGCCCCCGGACTGGCCGGGAGAGGGAAGCGCGGGGGGTCAGCCCTCCGGGAGATGGGACCGTGTTGTGGGGACAGCTGGTGCCTCGGCTGCTGAACCAGCTTGGCAGTGGGGACAGCCGGGGGTCAGCCCCTGGACCTCTCGTCACCGGGCAAGCCTGTGCTGGTTTGTGTCTCATCCCAAGACGTCCCAGCCCATGCCTCGGCTTGGGAGCTGGCGATCCCCCAGCCCCCTGCCCTCCTGTGCTGCCTGGGCTGTTCGCATCCAAATTCGTCCAAACTCACTCCACCCCGTGGGCTGAGTTTTGGTGTTGTGACTTGGGAACACCCACGTGTTCCCATACCCTGCGGTACCTTTGTTTTTGATTTAGCAACCAGGGGATCCTGGAACTGCTTTTTTCTGTCACGCTGCCGAATGTAAAGAATAAATTCTCCTTACCTCATGAGAAAGTCCATAGTCTGTGCTGCCCACCCTCCCTCTCCAGCAGGTGAACCAGGACTGGACAGCTTTGGTCTCAGGGATGTGGTGGGGTGCCTGTGGGTGTTGGGGTCTCACAGAACTGCTCCCGAGAGAGAGAGATCCTGGAGTAGGACATCCTCTGTCCCGCTGATAGGAGCAAGGATGCTCTGAGTTGTCCTCCCCAAAGCCTGCAGTGACCCTGCTGTTCAGGGCTTTTCTGAGCTCGTACTGTCGCTTTGTTACCTTTGCTTGCTCACTGTGTGCTGTGACAAGGGGGGAAACCACTTGCAGGGAGCCTGAATTTGTAAGTCAAGGCTTGGTGATCTCTGATTTGGTTGCTGAAAACAAGCTCTGAGTCACAAGCTGTTCTTGCATTGGCTTCCAGAGGCTTTGGAAGGTGTAGCTAGAAGTAACTACCTTCATTTCATTCTGGATGTGTCGTTTATTCCCCCGAGTAGCATCTATTAGAGACTGTCAGGAAGCAGCTGTTTGAATTCAGCTGCAGAAGTTAATTTTTCCCCTGTAAGTGGCTTTCAGCTGCCTGGTGCAGTTGCACGAGTGTTAAGGAATTCCTGTGAAACCCTTGGGCCAGGGGGGCTCTGTCCCCCCCCCCCCACACACACACACACACAATGACTTTGCCAGGACTGTGCAAGAATCCAGAACTTGAGCCTGGATCCCCATCATCAAAGTCCTGTACCTTGACTTTGAGACGTCATTTCATCTCATCAGTGGTTTGTGTATTCCCAAGGTATGGATTTATGCATTTGGATGCTGGTAGGTACCAGTTGAAGAGCGAGCAAGGATGCAGTTGGGGAACAAACAGGCTGTGCCTGGAACATAAAACACGATTGCATTGCAATCTGCTGTCTCGTTCTCCCAAGAGAAGAGTCAGAGTTTTCATCCAGCTCTCCGTGTGCTTAGGCTGAACCATCCCAACGTGGTCAGAGCCTGCGAAGTTCCCGAGGAGATGAACTTCCTGGTTAACGACGTTCCTCTCCTGGCCATGGAGTATTGCTCGGGGGGTGACCTCCGGAAGGTAACGCCTGCTTTGCTTTCAGTAAAAACCAAGTAACAGTAACCCAGACGAGGCGCGTTAGTGCTGCTCCTGTAGCCAACTGTGCTCTGCGGCGCTTCTCTTTCTGGGTACAGATGTGAGGAAGGAAATGTAGAGTGGGAAGAAAAACCCGTGTGGGAAACGAGGCTTGTGTTTGTGAAACCAGGGGGCAATCCAGGGGTGGATACTCTTTATCCTGGCAGAGTGTGTCCCTCCACGGAGCTGCTTTAGCGTTAGTGCAGCTGCCGACACCCAGCACGTTTGGCTTTGCTGCCGTGGCTCCGTCTGCTCAGAGTCCGACTGGCTTGGCTTCACGTGTATCCAGTGTCACGTTGCTCTCAGCTCAGGGACTGAGCCTGTCAGTGCTGGGCTGGGGACTCCAGGGATTCCGAACCTGCCCTGTTCCTGCTGAACTGGGAACTGCCATTCTGCACGCTGGCAACACTCAAAAATAAAGGAGCCTTTATGTAGTTCCCCAGGCAGCAGCTTGGTGACCTGACAGATTTTATGCTCCCTTTCCATTACAGCTGGATTCAGGAAGCAGCACCTTCTGTAGGGGTGAAGCAGCATATCCCTGTCAGGATTTGCTTAGAAATCACCTCACCTACCTGATCAGGAAGCTCATTTTTCTGAAGTTTTTGTCACTGGTGTTAAACAGCCCTGGCGAACATGAGCAGTTGGTGAATGCAGTGACCCCATCTCATTGTATGGTTTTGAGTTGTTTAAAGCAGTTCAAGAGCCAGTTTTAAGGTTTAAGTGGCAGTAAGAGAAGGCATATATGAAAAAGCATTTGGGGTTGCAGACACAGACATCTGGCCACGTTCTCAGAGGCATCTGGCTGTTGTATTACTGCAGTAAAAGTTCGGAGGCTCCCTGAAGGCAAATTGGAGACCCTGGACTAGAAATTAGCTCTATTTGCAATGCAGTGTTTGATCATTTCTGATGAATCCTTAGGTGTTGCATAGATGCTGAAACAATTTAGGAAGTAACAGGCTTCATTCCATCAGATGGCCTGTACTGCTTTGTTCCTTAAGGGAAAAAAAAAGCATTTTCTTTTTTATTTCTGATTGTATTGTTTAAATCTTTCTCTTGCTTGACATAATTTGTGTTTTGCTTCATTATTTATTTCTCCTCATGGATCCATCACAAGGGCAGAGGCTCCTCAGTCATCTCTAAAAGCCTTGAGTGCAGTGAAAGTCAGAAATTGCTGAAGCTGCTTTCATTGTCAGTTCATTAAGACAGTGAAGAGGGGGAGCCTCCCTCGCCTGCAGCCCTGTGGCCCTGCCTGTGTCTCCTACCCCTTTGCTTTCTGAATTTTCGTTTTGAGTTGTTTTCTTCTTGGCCATGGTTTTATTGCACAAAGTCAGCTGCCCCATTCAGCTGGAGTGAGCCTTGAGCTGTGCTGTTTGCTGGATTGTGTCAGCAGGGCATGGAAGATGCTGGGGTTTGCTGTTACCTGTTGCAGTGTGGGTCTGACCATCTCTTGCTTCTTTGTAGCTGCTAAACAAACCAGAAAACTGCTGTGGGCTGAAGGAAAGTCAAATCCTTTCTCTGCTTAGTGACATTGGTACGTAGTTAATGCTTTCTTTTTGTTTGGTTTTTCGGGGGATTTTTTGGGGGGTTTTTTAATGTGTAGTGGCATTTTCCTTTTTCGGCTGACCATGGAAAGGGAACTAAAACAAACAGGGTGTTAAAAAAATCAGACCCATTGGGAAGTACCCCGTTTTTTGGACACCATGGGAAGGAAGAGCTGTCTGATAAAGGGCAATGCCTGGGTTTCTCTAGGAAGTAGGTTTTCCAGGAGAGCTCCTTGTTTTCTTAATTCTCGTACAGATAACCTGTCACTGCTTGTAGGAAGAGCTAGTTTTGGCATGAGAAAGTATTTTAAAGCAGTGGCCTGGACTTCTGTCCTTTCAGTGCTCAGAGGGCTTCCAGCTGAATTCCTGAAATAAAGAGCAACTCTGCTTGCTTTATCCTTGTTCCCCTTCCAGAATGGTTTGGGTCTTTTTTTTTTTTTCATATTAGGTTGAGTGTCCTTGGCATGTCTTTGCAAAGATGTGAAAGTGTAGTGGAGAAGAAGCACAAGTTTGGAAGCTGTTAAATGTAGAAGTGAGAGGTGGTAAATCACGAATGGCTGGGAACTTGCTCCCCAGTATTAGGTTTTTATCAGATGTATCTTTACTCAAAGTGAATTTTATTTTCTGTTAAATCCAACATGTGTCTTTCAGGGTCTGGTATCCAGTATTTGCATGAGAACAGAATTATACACAGAGATTTAAAGCCTGAAAATATTGTTCTTCAGGATGAAGGTGGGAAGGTAAGTCAGCTGGTCACTGTGTTTCCACTGTCATTTCTGGAAGCTGTCACATTGAACTGGACTGAAAACTCAACTGAAAATTTACTGAAAGCTTTAACACTGTTGTTGAAGCTTTGCCATGGACTTCCTCCAGAATTTCCATTCTGGCTTTCCTCTTGAGAGTATTCTGTGCCTGTCACTGAGCAGATTTTGGGTTGTTTGGTGGGTTTTTTTCACAGTGTTTGCTCTTCTGATGAACTTTTTAAACTGTCTGCAGATTGTTCACAAAATAATAGACCTGGGATATGCAAAGGATCTGGATCAAGGAAGTTTATGCACTTCATTTGTTGGAACATTGCAATATTTGGTAAGACTTTTTTTAGTGTCACCAGCACTGGGGCAGGGCAGCTGTGGCTTGGCACTGCCAAGGGCTGAAACCTCCAAAATTGGAGATCCTGGGGACCTGTCCCAAGGGTGTCCCCTCTCAGAGAGCCACACCTGGATGTGACTTTGACTCTGCAGAAATGCAAGGGAATACCACTGTCTTTTCATTATCCTTTTTAGGCTCCAGAACTCTTTGAGAATAAATCCTACTCAGTTACTGTGGATTACTGGAGCTTTGGGACGATGGTGTTTGAATGCATTGCAGGATTTAGACCTTTCTTACACAATCTGCAGCCATTTGCCTGGTGAGACACTTACGCTGCAAGAGGTGCTTGGAAGTGCTAACGCTTCAAAATGATGCTGAAAGACTTTAACCTGCATGTGGAGGTTTCTGCTTGGTTTTTAAAAGGGTGGTTCTGGAACAGAAAAAATGGGAAGCTTGGGTTTCTGTTAGAATGAGGTAAATCTTTCCAGAGGCAGAGTTAATGGGAAGGGCTCCCCTCTTCCACGTGGAGATGTTCTGAGTGGATTGAAAATGGCATCTTTGTCCTGAAAGATGAGTTTGTTTGCTAAAGCTGCTGGACACTGGCACTTTTTTGCTGTCTTCAGTTGCTCCCTTAGAAAAGTAACACTCCTCAGTATATACACAAAGGATTTTATTTTCCAGGCATGAAAAAATCAAGAAGAAGGACCCAAAGCACATCTTTGCTTCTGAAGAGATGAACGGGGAAGTTCGCTTCAGCACCCACCTGCCCCAGCCCCACAGCCTCTGCAGGTACGTGTGCCCTCAGCACAGGGGACAGTTCTGGTCTTCTAAGCTGAGGGCTCTTCCTCCTTTATGCCAAGCATTGAGAGCTTCTCCTTCTTTCTCCTCGGGAGTGTTTCAAGCTCCTGGCAAGCTGCTGTTTGCTGTGCAGGGGTAGCCTGTAGCCACTGGCTCTCTTTTGGATACTTTGGGCTCTCTGGTGCCCGCTGACCACAAAGATGGTCAGAGCCTGTTCAACAGAGCACACAAGGGGAGGCCCAGGAAACTGGGCTGCTTCAGTCTGGTGAAGGGAATATCTGCCTCCCCTTTCTCACAATCCTTCTGATTTAGTTTGATTGTAGAACCCATGGAAAACTGGTTGCAGCTGATGCTGAACTGGGATCCACAGCAGAGGGGTGGAGGTTCAGATCCTGAGAGCAGTCGTCCAAGGTGTTTCCTAATAATGGATCACATACTGAATCTGAAGGTGAGTGGGGCTGTTACTGGGTTTAAAGGCCTTCTGAAAGCATCCCAGAGGACAGAGAGTGTGTTCAGTGGAGCACAGCTGTAATCCTGGCATCATCCAGCTTCCAGGATCACGAGCAATTTCTTTTCTTGGTATCAGGAAGTGAGTGCATATACAGCCTGTCCAGTACATACTGGAAGACAAAACATCTCCTGCAACATTAATCTCTAGCTTTACATTTGGAGTAGAAGGATGACCCTGTATTACTGTTTGTTACCTTGGAAAGGGCTTGCCGGGATCGAATAAGGGTTTCATATTTGCTAATAGCAGTTTTCCTGAACTTCACTGTTGGTGCTGTGACCTCCAGGTGTATTCATGTACTACAGCAGGAGTGCCTGTAGTACAACAGAGGTGACATTCACCTGATTTTTCCTCTTCAAATAATTACTGGAGCTTTGCTGGGACTAGCCAAGGCAAGCCTATGTAGAAACAGGAGGGCAATTTTGTCTCCGTTCTTTTGATGTAATTCAGCTGCAGCGGGGCTTGTGAAGGCTCTTAGTGTGTTGGATTGTCGTTCTCTCTGACATTAGAAGTTGCAGGCCCAGGCTATGAGGTTTTTTTATGTGGGGCTTTACTCCTGATTTGATTATTGTGGTTATTAAAACCAAATGATGCTCTCATTCTGCTCTGTGCTCCCTCCCAGGCTTGTGTGCCTTTGTCTTTGGTATCCAAGGATGTGTAATCTGCTTGTCCTCTTTTACAGATAGTACACATCCTAAACATGACCTCTGCCAAGATCGTGTCCTTCCTTTTGCATCCCGAGGAAAGCCTTCATTCCCTTCAGAATCGTATTGAGTTTGAGACTGGAATAAGCACTGGAAATCAGGAGCTGCTGTTGGAAACAGGGATTTGCCTGGACCCTCGGAAACCTGCTTCCCAGTGTGTTATTGATGGTGTGGTAAGAGTGATTCTGTCCATGTCTTTCACCTTCTCAGAGAATTTAAAATCTTAGGGAAGATAAATTGCCAAAATCTTCTCCCACAGGAGGCAGTTTGCTCTGTAAGTGTCACTCTTGAGGCCTTTTGTTGAGTAATATAAGCAGATTTCAATAGTTGTACTCTGCCTAAATGTTTAAATAATTGCTAGCAACGGGTCTTGTCTTTCTGTGGGATCTATCAAAAGGCACTTGGTAAGAGAGAGTGCTCACAATAATTAGTTCATGATGTGCCAGGTTAGTAGGAGCTGTCTGGGGTTTCTCTTGTTGATATTCACTTCTCCTTTCTCCCCAGAGAGGCTGGGACAGCTACATGGTCTATCTGTTTGATAAAAGCAAAACTGTCTACGACGGCCCCTTTGCATCTCGGAGTCTGTCTGACTGTGTCAACTACATTGGTGAGTGTGCTGGAGAGGTGCTGTTCCTCACACAAATGAAATGAAACCTGCTGTATAAAACCCTGTGTGCTGTGTTCAAGGGCACTGTCTTGATTCAAAGAGAACAGTTTAAGAACCTGAAGCAGCCTAACACCTTGTCCTGACGACAGAGCCCTGGCATCACCAGTTTGTGCTTTTAGGCTCTGTATGGAAGCTGCTTCTCTGCTTGCTGCTTCCCCTGCTTGTCTCCTGAGATGACATGAGTCGTTGCAGGACCTAGCAGGCCTCTCTGAAGGTTTATTTATCATAAATCTGTATCTGTATCAATGGCCCTGTGTACCTCTGTGAAAGAAAAGTGTCAGGACAGGAGATGTCTGCTGGGATACTGCATGTAAAGAAAATGCCTTGTGATGTGCAGTTACTGTTCAGTAAGTTAATTTTCTTTGGCCTGTCTCCACTAGTTTTCATCATCTTTTAGTGTCACTCAGGTGGTTCCATGTTCTGGGTTGTTTTAATCTGGTGAATCTCATTGCATGGCACCGTTGTGCTGAATCTCTTGGAGCAATGACTTTTTACAATGTGCTTGTGGATACCCCAGTGTACTGACAGTTCCCATCCCTGTAGGGGAACTCACAGGGGTCCTGCATCTTTTCCCCTTAAATGTCTACATCAGGAAATCTGAGAGGAAGCCTACACAAAAGGTTTGAAGACATTTTCAGATGAAACACATCAGGACAGTGACCAGTATCAATGGATTAAATGGAGCAATTAAATTTGCTTTGCTGCCTTGGGCTTTAAGAGTTTCTGGGCCAAAAACCCCCACGGGGTTTTAGGTGCTCAGTCACAGGTTGTCACACATCTGGGGAGCTGTGACATGGAAAGCTCATACACGCTTCAGCAGCGTCACCTAGAAATCGAGCAGAGCTTATCTGGCTTCCTAGGCATCTGAAGCAGGAATTAGGAATGTTGTCCTCTTCCAGAGCTGTCACTTCACTGTGTTTCTCTTGTGTCCAGTCCAGGACAGCAAAATCCAGCTGCCGATCCCTCAGCTGCGCAAGGTGTGGGCGGAAGCGGTTCACTACGTCATCGGGCTGAAGGAGGATTACAGCAGGCTCTTCCAGGGACAGAGGGCTGCCATGTGAGTTGGCACTCACGCAGAGGGATCGGTGCTGTGCCAGCACAGGGCCTGTTTGCCTGGAACTGTGCATGCTGGGGGGTTTTGGTTCCCCAAAGTTTTACAGCCCGCTGCTGTTCTGTGCCTTTATGTTACAAAACATATTTGGGCTGGGAGCTTATTCTGCTCCAGGAATTGTGCTGGGTAGTGCCTGACATTGATGATAACTGAAAAAAACTTGAACATACTCAGAGTCTCACAGCATGGCTGAGGTTGATGGGGACCTGTGGAAGTCCTCTAGCCCAACCCATGCTCAAAAAGGACCGCATCCAGACAGCTTTCAAATATCTCCAAGGGTGGAGGCTCCACAACCTCTCTGGGCAGCTTGTGCCAGTGCTCAGTCACCCTTAGAGTAACAGAATTTCCTCTTTGTGAAGTCCAGGTAGGCTTTCCAGCTAATGTGTGCTGTCCTTGTTCCATCTGTTAGGCTCAGCCTCCTTCGGTATAATGCCAACCTGATCAAAATGAAGAACAACATGGTGTCAGCATCCCAGCAGCTGAAAGCAAAGCTGGAATTCTTCCACCAGAGCATTCGCCTCGACCTGGAGAGATACAGCGACCAGATGGCTTATGGCATATGTAGGTATTGGGGAACACTTGTCTGGGTGTCTCCTGTGATCCTGTAAAGGAGCTCAGCATCTTTATGGGTGTATTTTAGCTAGGGGAGATGCAGGAGAAGAGTTGGTTAGGAGCAAAGGCAGGAGGATAACAAACAGGATATTTTTGGAGACCTTCAGTGACAGTGAGACAGGTGGTCAGCTGTTCTCCACTGAGAACAGAAAACAGGAGCATTAATAGTACTGGTGATGTAAATATTTGCTGTTTATTCATTCAGAGTCTGATTGATTTGGAGTTGTGACTGGGCACCAAGTGGAGGGCAGAGCTGCTGCGTTTGCTGACAGTGCTGACAAGCTGCTGTGCTTGTTATCAGCAGATACCATTTGTCAGGATGAGAGATGGGCTGAAAAAGCACCAGCTACAGTTTCATGTCCCAGAAAGAAATAGTGTTCGGGAGAGAATAGCAAGATTTACACATAGTTTGAATTTACATGGCTGAAAAATGCAACTTGAGTCAAAAATGATGACTGGGCTGAAGGCTGATGATGGAAAATGGAAAGACACTGTGAACTGGGTGTGGACAGTCTGTGTTCAATCAAAAGTGGCAGTTGTTGAGCTTAGTGGTGGAGTTTGAGGACTTAGACTCATTTTAGGCCGGTGGTTGCAAGCAGTGAAATCCTACCAAAAGGTTTGTGTGCAAGTTAAGGTTGAGCACAGAGTTGCAGCTTTACTTTCTCTGTGATCTCTGGGTCATGACTCCTGCTGGGAGATTCAGCATCATGTTCTTTGTGTTCACATTACACCAACATAGGTAAAGTCCAGGTCTTGCTTTATTTTTGTGTCTTAATGTCTTTTTCTAAATTAACAACTCTTTTCTCTTAAGCTTCAGAAAAGATGCTGAAAGCCTGGAAGGAAATGGAAGAGAAAGCCTCTCAGTGTGCACAGGTAGGGGATGTTAAAGAAGCTTCATTATCTCTGTGTGAAGGAGATTGTGACAGGACCTTCATGTGTCGTCTGTGCCACTGCTGTGTCCCTTCAGTGTTTCAAATCCTGCCTGCTGTGGGGATGGGAATATCACTGCAGGTGCATTAAAAAACAGTCTCCTGTCACCAAGTGTTGGGAGTGGATTTGGGCAAAAACAACACAAAAGTTACCAGACTCAGTTCTCTGAAAAGGAAAGCAGAATGCAGAGACATGTTGCTTGTTGCCCAGAAGAAATGGTGTTGCTATGGAGCAGGAGTCTTGCTGGCTGGATTTGCTGCACACAGAAATTCCCATTGCTGAAGCTGAAAACCAATCCCTTGCTATGCAGTGATTTCAGAATTGCAGGCCTTCATTGTAGAGTACAGACATAAATCACTGGCATTCTGCAAGCAAATATGCAAATTAGTTTTAAGTAAGAGTCATCTCTTTTTTACTCTCTAAGGAATAGATAAAAAGGTGGCTGCTTCTAGCCGAACAATTCATGGCTGTCCCCGGCTGTTTCCAGACAACCAGGAACCTCAACCAGTATTTACTTGGCCAACCAGCAGAATTATGTTCTGTTATTCCACCTGCTCTGTCCTTTTATCAGGAATGGAAAATGTTTCACTCTATACACAGGGATACCTCAGTCTGTCTAGCAGGCAATCCAGAGACACAGAGACATGATTTATGAAGAAACTGATTTTCCTCACCCGGTGTGGTGGTCAGAGGTTTGGGTGTAGGTGAGAGCATGCACTGAGAACAAAAAGCTCAATTATTGTTGCAGCTGTCACGTCAAAGAGCTTTTCTGTCTCCTACACTCCCCATGCAGTCAGCCCATTACCCAAACCAGTGTTCTGGGGTCTTTGTCTCCCTGACTGCTCTCCTTCAGCCTGACCTGTGCCCACGTTTCACCTCAGGCTGAAGATATTGGCTACCTGGATGAGCAGATCATGGCTCTGCACACCGAAATCGTGGAGCTGCAGAAGAGTCCGTATGCAAGGCGCCAGGGAGAGGTCATGGAGAGCTTGTAAGTCCTGTGCTTCTCCTTTTTACTGTGTATCATTGGATTTGGTGTATTTCAGCGTCTGAGGGGCTTTTTTCCCTCTGTTGCTGGTTCCCTCGGCGATTTTGAAATGCAAACTTCAAGTACAGAGTAGTGGACAGTTGTTTTGAGATCATTTTGCTCGTGAAAGGGAAGATCCCACCACTTGTGGGACACTTCTCTGTCACTGAACTACAAAACCTCACCTTACAAGAGCCCAGGACTAAGATACATCTTGGTCTCAGCTGGGGATTTCCTTCTGTGTTGGAGAGGAGTGACTTTCTTAGTGTTGAGTGAGAAAAGTGCGTGATCATTGTAAAATCCTGTTAAATCCCTTCAGTATTTTCAAATCAAGGGTAAATAACTCTTGGGTACTTGAATATTTGAGATGGTTTTTTTTTTCTAAATATTAAAATATGAAAGAGCTAAATGGTATTTCTGATCTTGAGGAGGCCTAGGAGGCAGTTACTGGGCTGCTGCTGAGAGCTCAAGTGGCAATTCTAACAGAGAGGGGTTGACAGACATTAAATCTGTTAGTAAGAGCTCTTCAGAACAACTTTGCTTGTTCAGGGAGGAAATGCGCCTGTTCCTGGCATGTTCTCCCCCCTCCCTCTTTGTTAAGTTGCTTTTCATCCTGTGTAGTTGCAGCAGAACTGGTGCACAGGGGAGGAAATGGGGAAAAGGAGAAGCCACCTCCTGCAGCAGCAGCTCAGACTAATCACGAACCTGCCTCCTTGAACATTATTTTTAAGCAATTCCACCACTGCAGACCAGGGTCAGAGCTGGGAAACTGCTGCTTGTTTCTGACAGACTGGGATGTAGAACAGGGAGGATTTTCTTCGAGGCTGGAAGTTTTCAGTTTGGCTGCTTTTGAAATGTTTGAAAGAAGTGACGTTTATTTAATGGGAAGAAGAGAAGCACAGTCATCTTGCTTGTGATGCAGCTGTCTCTTTCCGTTTGCAGAACATCACTAAAATTCAGGCAAAAAATGCAGAACAGGAACAATAATTTCTCAGGCAGTCACAGTTTCAAAAGTGAAATTAAGGATACAGGGGAAAGAAAACACAGCTGAGCTGTTTGAAGATTTGAAACTGAAAATAAGCTCCACTTGTGGTTTTCTAAGAAGAAAATGCATAATTGGAGAAAAAGAGAGGCAGCTTTTAGGAAAGTGTTGCATTCCATCACAGAAAGAGCATCCCTGTGTTCAAAAGGTCGTGCTTGTGTACCAGCTGTAGGAGAAGATCCAGTGTCTGTGGGTTCAGAAAGGCATCCCTTCATTGCACTGCTGCTTTTCCTGAGTCACCTGCCTGCTCACACCTGTCTGAATCATATTCTTCTCTTTAAAGGGAACAGAGAGCCATAGACTTGTACAAGCAATTAAAAACAAGACCTCCAGGTATGGAAGGAGATGATTTAAAGACTGTTTCACACTTGTACCCCATGATTAATTTTTCTGAACTGAAACCCAGAAATTGCTGTAAGGATTTACTAACGTGGTGGTTGCTGGCCCTTGCAGATCACGCCTACAGTGACAGCACAGACATGGTGAAGATCATTGTGCAGACAGTACAGAGCCAGGACAGAGTCCTCAAGGAGCTCTTTGGCCACCTCAGGTACTTTTTGCAGACAAAAAACCCCAAACAAATCCAACTTGCAGCATTTGTAGCTCCGTAGTAGGAAAGGAGAGGGAAAACCAAGGAGGTCAGAGCCCAGGAAGCTCCATCCACGTTTCTCATAGCATTAATTCTGCTCCTCAGTGTCGAGTTTCCACTTAAGTTTTAAAAACATGACTGTTAGCATCCAAGAGTTCACCTTAAAATGAGGCAAATTCTGCCAGCTGGAGGGTGGGATTCAAATCTTTGGGAAAAACAGTGGTAGAGTGAGAGCTGAGAAGATACCACTGTGATTTGTACATTAATTTTTCAAGTACCTTGAATCCCAAGGTGTGGGGCTTTTGGTTTTGCCAGAATGTGTTGCCACACAGGCTGGGAAGTGACTTTGGGTTTGGTTTTTATCCTAGCAAGCTCTTGGGCTGCAAGCAGAAGATCATTGACTTGCTCCCCGAGATTGAAGTGGCTCTGAACAACATCAAGGAAGCTGACAACTCAGTGATGCAGATGCAGGGAAAGAGGCAAAGGGAGATCTGGCATCTGCTGAAAATTGCTTGTGTGAGTAGCTGTTGGGCTGTTTGTTTGCACTTCTTCCAGGGCAGGAGCTGACAGTGCTCCAAAGTAAAGTCGGCAACAAGGGTAACTGCCTCACCATGGTTGGGGTTTTTTTCCCTGCAGAGAAGGGCAGTCTGAGATGGTAAAAGCAGAAGCTAAGCAGGTGCTTTCCGGGTTAGCTTAAGGTGTTTTAGAGAGTACTCTGCTCTTTCTGCATTAATGACAGTGCCTAAAGCCATCCCCTGATTCCCACATCTGTGTCTATGTTACCAACAGTGCTCACGTGTAATCCCAAATCTTGCCTACATAACATTTAAGCCTAAATTATTCTGAATTTCTTTCTTCCAGACTCAGAGCTCCTCTCGATCACTGGTGAGCTCCAGCCTGGAAGGGACAGCCTCAACTCCAGCAGCCACGTGGCTCCCGCAGAGCTCCTCAGGGAACACAGCTCCTCACCCTCTGTCCTCGCTGGCAGCTCCCGAAGATGGGTACGAGCTGCTGGAGGAGGAGCCACTGCAGGCAACTCAGCGTGCCTGCTTCACCATCTGAGGGGCTTTATCCTCCCCAGACGAGTTTCAGGAGTTTGTGTGTTACTAATGCTCTGAAAAATTAGGGATTTGGCCGAACTTCTTGGTTCAGAAACCTCTGCTCTCTGTTTCTGAGCCAGTTCCACGTACTACATGCACTGCCAAAGCGTGTGCCATCTGTTTATTGCATGTCACGTTGCTCTTCCTCGGGCTCGGATCTGGTTATTAAGGCCCCTCTCCCTCCATCCACGCTGAGCTGTCAGGAGCTGAGGGCGTTTTTCTCTTTGCTTTATTAGCAGTTTTACTTCCAGTATGTTCTGTCAGTGTGAAGCCCTTCTCCTTTGTCCTGCCACCTCCAGGCAGGATTTTGTGTCGCCTACCACTGCGCAGAACTACAAATCGCTTTTTTGGGGTTGTTTGGGCTTTAGTTTTTGTTTTGTTTTCCCCCAGTGCAGAACCTTTTGCTGGCAGTGGTACTCTTGGTGCTTGAAATCCGTCATCTTAGGGGTTTTTTGTTCCTGCAGGGAGAATTTTGCTGACGTGATACGGGAGAATGTGAATTACCTCGAGCTCTTCAGCAGCATTCTGCAGGAGGTGAGGCAGGAGCAGAGCAGCATGATGGTAAGTGGTGGTGCATCTGCCAGGACCTGGCTTTCAAGTGCTGCCTGAGGGTGCTCTGGAGAGCTCCTTGAATAGGAAAAGGTACCAGGGTGCTCCAAGCCCCATCCAGCCTGGCCTTGGACACTGCCAGGGCTGGGGCGGCCACAGCTGCTCTGGGCACCCTGTGCCAGTGTGTGTGGATATATGTTTCTTCCCAGAATCCCATCCATCCCTGCCCTCTGGCAGTGGGAGACCATTCCCTGTGTCCTGGCACTCCAGGCCCTTGGAAAGAGTCTCTCTCCATCTTTCCTGTTGGCCCCTTCAGGCACGGGAAGGCCATGGTGAGGTCACCTCGGAGCTTCTCTTCCCCAGGCTGAACACTCCCAATTCTCTCAGCCTGTCCTTGGAGGAGAGAGGAGACACTCATCCTTTGGCCACCAATTTGGAAAATCCCGTGGTCTCCCAAACTAGGATGGACTCACAGGGCTCAGTGAGTCTGGCTCCTGTGATGTGCTGCCTTGTGTTAACTCCTGGGAGCCTCCTTTCTAAGGGCAGTTACTGATTTTTCATCAAACAAGACACACATCCAGTAGCGGGAGCCTGCACTCAGTTGTTCTTCTGCTGTTCTTTGCAGAGTTTCGACTGGAGCTGGCTGAAGTAGCCCCAGGAGCCGAGGTGCTGCATCACCCAAGTGCCTTCTGTGTGCTGAGCGCGGGCTCGGCCGCCTTCCCTGTGGGACCCAGCCGTGTTTTGCTGACATTACCATGTCACCCACCGGCTGCGTGCCCAGGGAGCGGCCTGGGCCCGGCCCGTGGAGCCTCCTCAGGGCAGGGGGCGCGGGCAGGGCCCGCCGCTGCCGTGTGCCCCATGAATGTATAGCGCGTGTATATATAATAAACTCTGTGGTGAGACACACACACACTCTGAGGCCTGGTCGCTCCCGCGCCGCCATCGCCCTCACGCCGTTGCCTGGCAACCGGGGGCGGTGGGCGGCGGTGACGTCACGGGCACGCGCCGCCGTGGCGCGCCCAGGGTGCCCCGCGGTGGCGCGCGTGCGCGGCGGGGGTGGGAGCGCGGCCTCGGCAGCACGTGGGGAACGGGACAGGTACGGGATGGGAACTGGGATCAGAGACAGGGCCAGGGACGGGACAGCGACAGGGGACGGGATAGGGGCAAGTACAGGAGAGGGATATGGCCGGGATAAGGACGGCATGGGCATAGGGACGGCATCGGGGCAGGTACGGGATAGGGAGGGCAGGGGCCTAGGGACGGGATCGGGACAGGAATAGGCACGGGGACAGGACAGGGTCAGGGCCGGGCGGGGAGGGGCGGGAGGTCCGTCCGGCGCAGCCCCGTGCGGGGCGGGCGGTCCCGCCCCCGCGGCCGGGCCCTGGCCCTGTCCCGGCCCGTCCCGTTTGTCGCGGGTGTCTCCCTGGCGCCGGGGGCGGG
>VXBT01014057.1:26340-40142 GCA_013400235.1 Oriolus oriolus
TGGCAGGGCAGGGCCCGCGGAGCCCCCGGCGCCGGGAGGGGATGCGAGCATGGCCATGGCCCAGGCGGGGGCCGCGGCCGCGGCTGCCACGGGGCTCCTCGTCTTCCTGCTGTACTCCGCCATCCACAGGGTCGAGGAGGGACACCTGGCCGTGTACTACAGGTACGGTGCCCCCGGGAGCCTTCCCGGAGCGGGGATTCATCCCCGGTCCCAGGGATTGCTCTATCCTGCGCTTCCCTCCGTTTTTTTGCCCCTGGGTGGGCAGCCGCTGTTGTTGCTGCTCCCTTGCAGCCGCGCTGGTGAGTTCCAGACGCCCTGGCCCCGTGCAGAACCCTTGTGTGTTTGGCTCTCTGAGCCCTCAGCTGCTTTTCCCCCTCTCTCCTTCCTCCCTGCCCTTTTCACAGCCTGGACTTCAGGGCTAAGAGGACCAGAGCTCTTGCTCCATCCTGCCTTCTTACATCTGTTGATCTCTCCCTGTGCCAGCAAGAGCCGTCACCTTTGTCCCAAACTGTTACCCAGCCAGAGCTCCCGCTGTGTCGGTGCTTTGGAATGTTTTCCCTGCCCTTCCCACTCACCACCGTGGGCCATTTCCCTTTGATTGCTAGCGTGTTGAGCAGGAGAGCCTGGGGGACTGTGCTGTGTGCTTTGGGCGAGGGGCTGTGCCGAAATCCAAACTGGCAGCGTCGCATCCACGGCTGGATTTTTCCATGGTTACCAGCGAACTATTTAGGGAGGAGAAGACTTTGTTCTTGCAGCTCTGTGCGGTGTTGCAATGCTGGGAGGGTTTAGCAATAGCTGCTTTCTCCAAGAGTTAATGGCTCTCAGGCCCCGAGCAAAGTTGCAGCAGGCAGGGATCAGGTGCACTCAGCCCTTCTGTTGGGGAGCTGCTGCCAAATGTGGGGCGCTGATGCAATTCTCAGTCTCCCAGCCGAGACACCTGGCAGTCTGAACTGTCCCTGCATACCCTCAAAGCCAGCCCTGCTGCTTCCCCCGCTCCTGAGCCTTTCCCTGTTTCCCTCCCTCTCCGCAGGGGTGGTGCGCTGCTGACCAGCCCGAGCGGGCCTGGCTACCACATCATGCTCCCGTTCATCACCACCTTCAAATCCGTGCAGGTCAGTGCCCTCTGTCTCCCTGGGGAGAGGCTGAGGGGAGGGTGGCCCTGCTGTTTGCAGAGGGGCTCTGGGAGGTGCAGGTCGGAGCAGCAGCTCCTGGGAGTCCCCGTGTTCCTTGTGCCTTTGGTGGCAGCAAGCAGCTGGGGTTTGTGCTGTTGGAGAGCTCTCCCCAGGTGTGTGAGCGCTGGCTGTGTTTGTGTTGCAGACCACGCTGCAGACTGATGAAGTGAAGAATGTGCCTTGTGGGACAAGGTAGGGCTTGCCTTTGTGTTGGTTCCAGATGCACGCTGTGGGGTCGCCTGCTGGGGCACGGGGGCTGGGAAGTGAAGGCAGCTGCCACAGAATCAACCCCCA
Source organism: Oriolus oriolus (assembly GCA_013400235.1). Lineage (NCBI taxonomy): Eukaryota > Metazoa > Chordata > Aves > Passeriformes > Corvidae > Oriolus > Oriolus oriolus. The sequence goes on from VXBT01014057.1 coordinate 27,807, forward strand.
GTGTCACACATATGCCCACTGTAACAGGGCAGGAGGCTCAGGAGGGAACGCTGTGGCTGTTGCTGGAGTGGCTGTTCAGACAGCATTTGCATTTGTGGTGGTGTTACCTGGAGCTTTCCTCTCCCCTCGGTTGCTCTGACAGCCCATTGCTTGTGCTTTGCTGTGCCCTCACTGGTTCCTTCCACTCTGAGCCCTGTGGCTGAGACAAGTGCTGACCCCAGTGGTGGGCAGGAGTAAACAGGGAGTGGGAATCCTCCTGATTGGGAGGGAGGTCATTTCCAAATGAATTTCCTGCTGCATAATTAGGCTGATTCTTCTGTCAGCACAGAGCTGCCTAGTTGTAACAAGCAGGAGGAGAGGGCTGGCTGAGTTGGGTTACAGATCCTGTTGTGTTGGTTCATCCACAGGTTAAAATGATGACTCTTCAGCATAAAAAGCCCTGCTGATTCTCCTTGTCACTTACGTTTAGGGTCCTCAACAGAGTTTCTGTTTAGAAAAATGAATCAGTGTGACTGGAGCCATGACACACGGCGACCACCTTGAAATTAAAAGTTCAGTGTTGGTGACAACATTGATAAAACAGAGTTAATTTGATCAGGTTTAACCCATATTAACTTCCTTGGAGTTATTCAGCATCAGACATCACGTGGGGTTAAATATTAATGTAAAGGTCTCATGGTTTTAGTTTTAGATCTCAAAGCCTTTTCAGGAATATCTGTTCAGTGTCACAGCTTTCATGGAATCACAGAATGGTTTGGGTTAGGAGGGACCTAAAGTCCATCCAGTGCCACCCCTGCCATGGGCAGGGACACCTTCCACTGTCCCAGGCTGCTCCAAGCCCCAGTGTCCAGCCTGGCCTTGGGCACTGCCAGGGATCCAGGGGCAGCCACAGCTGCTCTGGGCACCCTGTGCCAGGGCCTGCCTACCCTCACAACCGAGAATTTCTTCCATATATTTCACCTAAATTCCCCATCTGTCAGTCTGAACCCATTCCCCCTTGTCCTGTCACTGCAGGGCCTTGTCCAGAGTCCCTTTGGGGTGAGCTAAATAGGTCAAGCAAAAGGTCCCTGCCAGCCCCAGCCATTCTGTGCTTCTGTGATTTAGGAGCTAAGAATGAAGTTCCCGTTGACTTTCAGCATTGCGGGGTTCAGTTGTGCAATGCAGGTGGTTGGGCAGGTACAGGCAGTAAAAATGGGCTTTAAACCACCAAACAGCTGGTGAAAGCAGTTCTTAGTTAATAATTGAATACTCTGCTGACCAAAGGTCCCAGCAGCCCTGTCCGTGGTTAACTGTTACTGCGGGAGCCTTTGGGCTCACTGCGTTTGGAATCCAAAGTCTGCGGCTGCTCGGTGCCACAGCTTTGCATCCCCCTTTCCATAGTGAAACACTAGCTTGTGGATAACAAATGGAGCACACCTGGAGTGGCACTGTCCCAGTTCAAAGTCTGCTACCAGAGCAGATCCTAAGCAGTTTAAGGTTTTGTATTAAACCATCAGATTTTACAGGCTGGGTTTCTCCTGCACCATCTTTACATTCCTGTTCGCTGTATCCTGATCTATATCAGGAAGCTTCTGAGTGTCTGTGTGGGTGTCCCATCCCCAGTTTTTGCCTTACCTGTCCTGTCTGTACCAGGCAGCATTAAGTGAATACATTAAATAGAGTTTTTAAATCCTGAGTTAGATCCTGCACTGTCTGAGGCTGTCCCTGTCCGCCTGTGTCCATCTCCTGTGGCATTCCCTGGATGCTGTCTCCTTGTCCCATCAGGTCAGGCAGTGCTGCTGCCTTAATTATGCTTAAACCTCTTCCAGGGGCACGTGGCCAATGTGTTGATGCTCCTTTTAGACTTCCTATGGATTTCTCCTTGTTCCTCTCTCCCTGAACCCTTTGGGGTCTGAGTGGCACCTCTTTCCTCAAAGCTGCTGCATGACCAGCAGGACTGATAAAATTCACTTATCCCCCACCACACTGGGTCATAATAACAGGGTGACAGTGGATAATATCCCAGTTCCTGTCCCACACTGGCTGAGATCCTCGGCAGGGTTGTTGTGGAAGGTGGTGGTGCAGTCAGACAGTCCTCAGTGGTCTGAGGTGCCATTCCAGAGCCTTTCCTGCCTGGGAGGTGATGTGGGGCTGTGGATGAGTCCTGACAGGATCCAGGGTGTTGCAGACCCTCTCCTTTTCTTTCCAACATCCCTTTAAAACTGAAATGCCAAATTTCAGCAGATAAGGTCCATCCATCACCGGTGTTTTGAGCTCACGGTTGTCGTGAATCAGCTTTGGAGCAAGCTCAGGCTGGGCTTGGGAGGCCTTTTCCCAAAGAGCACAGACACAGGCGAGTTCAGGTTGTTTTTCTGCAGACTTGGCTTTCAGCTGCCAGAGATCAAGATCTGCAAAATAAGAAATGGAGTTTGTCATGGGGGATATGTTTGAGCTAAAACATCTCAGAGACTGAGCTGGGAAATGTGGGGGTTTCACTGCCAGGAATGAGCTGTCTTTGAACAGTTCCTGCTAAAGCTTCTGGTCTGTGCATGCTTTTGTCCCAAGGACATCATCACAAGAGTATTCTGCTTTGAAATTATGCTCTCAGGAGACTCAGAACTGCTGAAAGTTAAGGGTTTTTTCCTTTGCTGTAGAGTTTGTGCTCCCTCTGGTGTTAGAGGCGCCCAGGGATGGGCATGACTTTCTGAGAGCCACACCAGTAAGAGCAGAGGCTGGGCGCAAGCCTGAGCCCTGCTTGACCCTTTTCCCTGCCAGTCTGGCAGCACAGCATGCCCTGGGGAGAGGATTGCCTGCAGCCTCCCTCTGCTGGGGTGCTTCTGGTGTTCTGGAGAGCCCTGGGCGCCGTGACACGAGCTGGGAGCATGGATTGAAGTGTGCTTCGTTCCTTCCTTTCCACTGGGCCTTGCCAAGCTCCTGCTGGACTTAGTGACTGTGTGAATTAAACTGGGGGCTTTTTCTATTCAACATGTATGTGCTGCCTAGGAGAGCTGGGGCGTGTCTGCATTTGGTGTCACCTGCTGCCCTCGCTGCCTTCCTCCCTGCTCTCCTGGTACCTGCAGCTACATTCCTGCTCGGAAACATCTTCCTTTGGCTGGTTGAGTAGGAGAGCACAAAGGGAAAAGAAAGTGCTTTGCAGGCTTGCTGGAGCACGCTGGTGATTTGCACAGAGAGAGGCACTGGGGTTCGCTGCTGTCTGGTTGCAAAGTGCTCGGAATACGGTACCAGAGGGATGGAGATGCCTTTGCTTTCAGTGTGTTGGCTGTTTCCAGCTGCAGCAGTGACTGGTGAACTCTCTTTTCTCTTGCAGTGGGGGTGTTATGATCTACATTGACCGGATAGAAGTTGTGAACAAGCTGGCCCCACACGCAGGTATTTCCGTCCTGGTTCGACCAGCAGAGCTCTGACTGCCTTCACTCCTCCCATGGCAGCTCTCTCTTGGTTTGCAGGACTTCCCTCTTCCATGTCTGGAAAGCTTCCCTGTCTGTTTGCGTTCCTCGTTACCCTTGCGGCTCCCGCTCCTGTAGCCATGATCCCAGGGGCTTCCAGCTCGGCTCCTGGGAAAACTGCAGAGACCAAACCCGTGTAGGGGCCTCTTAGCTTCTCATTTCACCGAGCCAAAGGCACAGACAGCTCGTTCTGTGCAGCTGCACAGCGTGATGCCAAGTGCCAGCGCTGCTGAGGCGCTGGAGGGTGAATTCCTGGCTGTAATTCATGGAGTCATGGAAGGGTTTGGGCTGGAAGGGACCTTCAGGATCATCTCATTCCACCCCCTGCCATGGGCAGCGGCACCTTCCACTATCCCAGGCTTTTCCAAACCCTGTCCAGCCTGGCCTTGGGATAGAGATGGGCATCCTCCAGGGATGGGGCAGCCGCAGCTTCTCAGGGAAACCTGTGCCAGTGCCTCCCCACCCTCACAGCCCAGAATTTCTTCCATATATCTCACCTAAATTTCCCCTCTATTGCTCTGAACCCGTTCCCTGTGTCCTGTCCCTCCAGTTCCTGCTGCAGGGTCCCTCTCCAGTTTCCCTGTATCCCTTCAGGCCCTGGAAGGAGCTGTGAGGTCTCCACACAACCTTCTCCTCTCCCGGCTGAGCATTCCCAGCTCTCCCAGCCTGGCTCCACAGGGGAGGTGCTCCAGTGCCCTCAGCAGCTCAGTGGCCTCCTCTGGACCTGCTCCAACGGTTCCGTGTCCTTCTTACTTTGGGAGCACCAGAGTTGTGCACAGAATTCCAGGGCAGGGGGTCTCAGCAGGAGCAGAGGGAGAATCCCCTCTCTGGACCTGCTGGCTGTGCTCCTTTTGGTGCAGGATCTGGTTGCCATGAATAGTGGGAGTGATCCTTGTTTCCAGTTCACAGCAGTGCCTGTTCTGTGCGTGCAGGTCCTGGCGAGGCTTTGCTGTTTCATTCGTTTGTGCAGGTGGCAGAACAGGACCAGGCAGTGCACCTTGCCATGAGTGCTCCTGGAAGCTGTGTGGTCCCAGCAGCACCAGTGGGTGTGCAGCAGGCTGCTGGGCTGCTGGGCACGGCAGCTGTGGCTACCCGAGTCCTGAGAAGCCCTGTCCCAGTGCTGCCCTCCTCCCCTGGCACGGTGGCACGTGTCAGTGGTGACCTGTGGCCGTTCTCTCCCTCCCCAGTGTACGACATTGTGAGGAACTACACCGCGGACTACGACAAGACCTTGATCTTCAACAAAATCCACCACGAGCTGAACCAGTTCTGCAGCGCCCACACCCTGCAGGAAGTGTACATTGAGCTGTTTGGTGAGTGGATGGCAGCTGGGATCCCGCTGGAATCTCCTGTGCTGCTCTGGAATGTGTTGCAGCTGGCCCCTGAGAGCAAACTGCCCCTGTGCTGGAGTTGCAGTCTGGAATCCAGCTCCTTTTCCATCCATGTGCCACTTCCCCTCTAACTTTAGTGACTCAGGTGTCTTTGTCTTTCCCCATCTGCATGTGGGAATTTTATTTCAGTATTTTCCCACCTGTTATGGATGCACAAAGCAGCCACTCTGCTCTTGTGTGTGCAGTGATGCCCATGGCCTTCACTGTGACAGTGGATTTGTCTTGTCCCACTGCTGCTTGTAGGCCCCTGCTCTGCTGCTGAATTCACTTTTGTACTTTCACAGCTCCCTCCTGGCTGTCTCTAACGGGTGAGAGCTGGAAGGTTTTTGGCAGGGAGGGAGCAGTGCTTCAGGAATTAGCACAGCTCATACTCTCCTTGGTGAGCCTGTGCCTCAGAGACAGGACAGGTTGTGTTCCTTCATGAGTGGCTGAGCAGGGGAGCAGTGGCTTATGGAAGATAAAAGGTTGTCAGAATTTTAATATTAAGGTGCTCCAAGTGCTGAGAAGGGATAGATTCTACCACGGGCTCTGAGCATTCTGTTGCTGAGGTGCTGCAGGCCATTTGCACTTAGTTCAGATAATACAAATTCACCAGCAGCTGAACAGTTCTAGCCACTAGCACGTGACTCTCCTTTTGGGAATGTTTTTCGGGGGACATGGTAAGGGAATCAATGTACTGAATGGTCTCAGGAAGCATCTTTATCTTACACCAGAGAGTTACCTGCTCTTCTTGTTTCCTCTGCCACACAAGCTGTGGGAGAAAAGATGGTAAGCTAAATGGTCTCTCTTTTGTCCTCCAAACACAGATCAGATAGATGAGAACCTGAAGCTGGCCCTGCAGAAAGACCTCAATGTCATGGCACCAGGTCTCACTATCCAGGTGGGTTGTGGCCTTTCAATAAAGAGATTAAAAAAGGTAGAGAAAGACTTTTTGCCAAAGGCTGCAGTGCAGGACAAGGAACAACGGTTTTAAACTGAAAGAGGAATGTTCTGTGCTGAGGCTGGGCAGGCCCTGGCACAGGGTGCCCAGAGCAGAGGGGGCTGCTCCTAGATCCCTGGCAGTGCCCAAGGCCAGGCTGGACACTGGGGCTTGGAGCCACCTGCCCTGGTGGGAGTGGGTTGGGATGGATGGCAGGAAATGGGGATGTAGGACACCTCTGGGAGAGCGGCCGTGCTCAGCAGTGTTCCACAGGAGGATGAGGCACCGCTGTCCGCAGCCCTGCAGCTGCTTTTGCAAAGGCATGTCTTGGTCATGCAGCTTGCATCAAAGTGTTCCCTTCAAAATGTGCTCCCTTGTTCTCCTTTCACAGGCTGTGCGTGTCACAAAGCCCAAAATTCCAGAGGCCATCCGAAGGAACTTTGAGCTGATGTGAGTAGCTGGACATAAGATGGCATTAATTAGTTTTGAGGGTGCTGCACAGGCACGGTGCTGTTGGAAAGCTGTGCCCTGGTGCTCGGGGAGTGAGAGGTGAGCTCCAGGCAGTGTGTGCTTGGCCAGATGCACTTGTGCCTTCTGTTTTCCATTTCCATACTGAAACCAGGGCTCGGGGGTCCTGGTGTCTTGCCCATAAGCTCCCCTCCAGGATCTCTGGGATGCCTTTGGGCAGAGGAGATGCTGTTTGATCTCCCTTCACTTTTGGCTGAGCAGGCCCAGCTCCCAGCCCACATTGCCCTGCTTCTCATCCTGAGGGCCTCAGAGTGGACTTGCACCCAGCTGTGGCCTCACCAGTGCCAGGTGGAGAGGGGGAAGATCCCTTGCTCTGGCCTGTGCACACGCTCATAGAACTGCAGGCAGAGCCAGTCCCCACGGCTGGCAGCTGCCAGCTGGCCTCTTGTCCCCACGGCCTCTCCTGGGATGCAGAGCTGCTCCTCATTGCCTTTCCCCAGGATAATGCTTCTCCCCTTGCAGGGAGGCTGAGAAGACCAAGCTGCTGATTGCAGCCCAGAGGCAGAAGGTGGTGGAGAAGGAGGCAGAGACAGACCGGAAGAAAGCGCTCATTGGTAACGTCACCAGTTAATGTCACATTAATGTCACATTCCCTGCTGAGCTGGGGCAGGACACTGCCTTCCATCACTGGCAGCTCCCTGAGGGAGGCACAGCCGGGCTGCACAAGCAGTTGTTTTGGACATCTGAGTGAAAATCCCTCAGCAGCAGAGCAGGGAGCACCTCTGTCCTGCAGCAGGGACGAGGAAATCACTCCGCTGGAAAAACTGCTTGGGCTTGGACCTCCGTGTCCCTGTGCCAGAGGGATCACGCTTGTAAACGGGCTGTCAGCTCTGCAGACATCAGCACTGTGTTTTCTTCCTGTACCTGTGCTGCTCGGAGTGCAGAGTGGTGCTGAGTGGGAAGGGAGGGAGCAGGGACCCCGCTCCTGGTGTGGCAGATCCTGCAGCCGGCTGCTGGGGTCAGGGTGCTGGTGCTCAAGCCCTGGGGAGCAAATTTCCCAGCTGGGCCCGTTGTGATTGCAGAGGCAGAGAAGGCTGCACAGGTGGCCAAGATCCACTACCAACAGAAGATCATGGAGAAGGAGACGGAGAAGCGTATTTCTGAGATTGAAGGTAACCACACTGCTGGGGCCGTCTGCCAGCTGGGGGTGGTGGCAGCTAGGGGAGCCTCAGACCTGCACGTGTCATCAAGGGAGCTGCAGGGGTGCAAGGCTGGGCACTGGGGGCATTCCTGCCCTGTGCATGGAACTCTCCAGGAAGCTGCAGGGCAGGTGTGGGGCCAGCCAGGCTGTCACGGGTGCTCCTGGGTCGGCTGGTCCCCATGGGATAGGGGCTCAGGTGCTCAGTGTGATGGGGCCGGTCACTTCCTAATGCTTTCTTTCCTGTCCCTCCTCTGCTGCCGTGCCAGATGCTGCATTCCTGGCAAGGGAGAAGGCAAAAGCTGATGCAGAGTACTACACTGCTCGGAAGCTGGCTGACTCCAACAAGGTGAGCACTGGGAAGCTGGTCTTTACTCTTCCCCTCCACACAGGAGATCGGCTTCAGGTGGGCAGCACTGGAAAAACACCTGATTTAACAGCCCACACCCCAGGAGGCAGCTGCCTGACATAGAACCTAACCCCGCAGGGCCCAGAAAGTTGTCTCTTAGAGTCTCTGGTTTCTGTTTCTCACAGCTGAAGCTGACCCCTGAGTACCTGGAGCTGATGAAGTACCAGGCAATCGCTGCCAACAGCAAGCTGTACTTCGGCGACCGCATCCCCAGCGTGTTCCTGGACTCGTGTGCCTTCCAGCAGGCCAGCCTGAGGACTGCCCACGAAACCAGCCTTCCTGCACAGGCAGCCCCGGAGACCTCTGCAGAAAGCCCCCTCAGAGGCGAGGAGAGCACTGGCTGAGGGAGGCAGGAGGGAGCCTGGAGTAGCTCAGCAGCGAGCCCGGCTGTGCCCGGGGACGAGGCCCTGTGCCAGAGGGGCGGATGCAGCACATGCCTGGACATCTTGTGTATAGGTGGCAGTTGGGTTGATTTTCTTCTAGCAACAGATTGCAAGGGCTCTGCCTCTTCCGTGTTTCCTCCTGTTAAATTGGTGCTTCCAGAGGAGGGATAATCCTGTACTAACATACCTATACTGGAATATTAAACGACAGACAGCAGGAAAGCCTCCCGGGGTAGGTGCAGTTATTTAGCAGGCATTGCTCTGGAGGAAGGAGATGTGGCTTTGAGTGCTGTGTTGCTGCACGCTGGTCATTGCCCAGCACTCCTGGCTGAGGCTGAGTGAAGAGGAGGCTCCCCTCGTCCCGCCGCTGAAGCTTTGCTTGGTGAAGGTTTCTGCTGACGCTGCCTCGCTCTCCTCAAGGACTCCGATGGAGTGGGCTCTCCTTGGCCAGCGTGTTCCTGCTCAGGGCAAGGAGTGGTTTGGTGTGGAATAGGTTATTGGAGTAGGATCTGCATAGCCATAATGTTCCTGTAGACAGCAGCACTAGATACCGGCTTGGAGGAAGCGCTCTCTGAAGGGATTGTGCAACCCCCCTCTCCAAGCAAGAGCCTCGCACGGGCGGCCTGGGACTGACTGTGGTGTTCCCGCTGGGTGGCTGAGTCTCACTGCCTCCTAAACCAGATTCCAGGAGCACCTCGGAGCAGCTGGTTGAGAACAGGGCCTGGCAAGTCTTTGCTCAGATTCCAGCCTCCCTGTGAGTCATTCACCAGGGAGAGGGGGCTGAATTTCCACTGCTCTGCTGTGCTGGCAGAGTGAAGGGGAAGAGAAGAGTGAAAGGACCCTCAGATCAGATGTTTGACACTTCAGCTGCAGAGTAGGTGAGGCATCGCTGCTGCTGCTCACAAAATCCACTGCTCCAGAAAGTGGGACCTGCTTTGTGTGTCCTGGAGCAGCCACGGCAGGGAGTGTGTCCCTGTTCCCCTCGTCCCTGGCCAGGCTGGCTGGCGGGCAGATCTTCTGTCCCGATCTGCGCTGTGGTACATCCCACCCTGCTCCTGGTGTGCTCAGGGAGGGTCAGTCTGCTGGGACAGCCTGCTCTCTGCCTTCCTCTCTCCTCCCCTCTGCCTGTGAGGATGTGCTTGCTCCTAGGCCCTGCTGCTCCTCGTGCTGTGTGAGGATCCGGGCTGCGACGGCTGGGGGAGCAGCTGGCGGGAGCAGGAACGCCGTTCTCTGGCTGGGAGCACCCCAGCACTGCTTGCTGCATGTTCAGAGACCCGCTCTGCTCTGCCAGCCAGGCCACCTGTGCATCCTTCCTGCTGTCCTGTCCCCTCGGAGCAGCCGTGCCACCCTTGGAAGGGCTGGGGGGTGGTGGCACTCCAGGCACTTGGCCCGTTGAGGTCTTCTGTCCCTGGCACCATCTGCAGCCTCACAGCAAGGGGAGGGATGTGTTCGGCTTCTGCCACTGAGGAGCACTGAACCCAAACCAGCCTCACGTGTGCTCCTGCTGTCCCCAGAGGAGCTGTGTGGGCTCGGGCTCTGCGGTGCTGCGTCCCCACCCTGTGTGGCTGGGCTTCAGGGGTGGCAGTGTCTCTGCACAAGGCAGTTCAGTGACACCTGGTGCCTGCTGCTGCCTCTGCTCCTGCCCTGGCTGCCTCTTCTCCATCTGTGGGGCAGAGCAGGGTTGTGTTGGGCCTGACCCTTCTGCAGGGTGCAAGACGTAGCTGTGGGACTTGGCAGCAGATTTGGGTGGTCTTTCTTGTCCTCCATCTGCCTGCAAACTCCCAAGGCTCAGTTGATGCTCTGCTCCAGGATACCAGCTGCTCTTCCAGCCCAGCCCTGGCAGGAGCCAGGGCACCAGGGCACAGAGGGGGTGGCAGTGTGTTTTGTAGTGTTTGAAGTGTCTGCTGGAAGTGCTGCTTGGCTTGCAGGGTGCCCTTTTTCCTGTGGGATGGGCTCTGAGGACACAGTGTAGTCTCATCTCGGCCCTGCCACCTCCTCCGTGCTGCAGCAGGCCCTTGGCACAGACACAGCCTCTCCTCAGCCCAGCAGCACCCGCTCCGGTTGGATTTTGGGGTGAGGACAGGCTCTGTGGGCTAGAAGCACTGCTGGAGGGAGTGCTGGCAGGGATGTAGGCCAGGTGATTTTCGTCCTGCATTACTGGGGCTGGACACGCTGGGCATCACGAAAGGCTGGCCAGGGTAGGTTCTGCCAGCCTGGAGGTGACAAGGGCGCGAGGGGACCTGCTGGGAGCAATGAGCAGGCAGTTCACACCTCTCCTGCAGTGATCAGAGCAAGATGTCCGTGCAGGGAGCAGGAAAGCCTTCCAGGCCAGTGCAGGAAGAGCTGCTTCCCTTTGGATCCGAGCCTTGCTCTGCCTCCCTGCGCCGTCGGGTGGGTGCATGGCTTTGCCTTAAATGGCTGTCACTGGCTCAGTGTCCCTCGTTATGCATCAGCCACCTCCCTGCATGGTCTGAGGGCCCCACGGCGCTGCTCCCGCGGGCCCAGGTCCTGCAGCAGCCTGTGTGATGCTCGGTGCCTTCTGCAGCAGCCTCCCCCAGCCCACCCTGCTTGCCCGGCCACCACAGCCCCAGAGTGTGCAGGAGGGGATGGCCACAGCTGTGCTGCCCTCTGAGCCCCAGCTGCGAGCAGGGACACGGCTGCAGCCGGGATTTTGGGACTGAACTGGCTTTTCTCTCCGCTCCCACGGCCTGCATGGGGCTGTGACTAAAGGGGTCTGCCCCCGGGTCCGCATCTCCATGAGCAAACACGATACATACGGTCAGGTTTACATTCACAGTGTTAAGTTCTTTTGATAAAGCAGAATAAAATTATTTTGTTACCATTTTTTGGGATGGTTTTATGTGTCCTAGGGCTGGTGGCACACGGGGTTGGGGGACCCCTGTGCCTGTCACCGTGCAGCAGCACTGCGTGGTGTGGATGTCCTCAGCTGCAGCGACTGACACCCTGGGAGCCCCATGAGCAGCCTGGGCTCAAAGCAGGCCCCAGCCAGGATGGTGCTGAGCATGAGGGCACTCCCTGCAGCATCCTGCAGCCCCTGGGGCAGCCTGGCTCTGCGTGGCTGGCAAAATCTGCTGCAGTTTGGCTCCCGTGCTTCTGTCACTGGATTGGGGAGCTCAGCTCCAACCCTTCTCCCCCTTCCCTGATCCCTGCCTGCTGCCACCCCTCTGTCCCCTCCTGCCCAGACATGTTCCATGACACCTCTACCTTCAGTCTTTATTGGTATAAAAGCCTTGAACCTAAATTATATCAAAAATGGGAGGCCTGGTTTTACAGCAAGTGGCTCAAAATGGTCACGTAAGGGTCATAAATAAACGGCTGCAGTAAAAAGGCTCCCAGGGAATTCCCTTTTGAACAGTAACTCGAGGAGTAACTTCAGAGACAGAAGCCCCGTGGGGAGGCCAAGCCCAGCCTGGACCTGCCCCAGCCCCTGGTGACACCCCGCCGTGAGATGTCCGCAGCCAGGGTGGTGTTCCTGGGGCACGTTCCCCGCGGAGCAGCGCTCCTCCTGCCCCATGATGCCAGGAGCTGCTCTCCGCAGCCCCGGCAGGGAAGGGCAGGAGCAGCAGGACACATTCAGGACGTCGGGAGGGAAAGCAGCAGCAGCTCCCAGGGCGCAGGAGAGCCTCGGCCCATGTGGGGCAGTCCCCCAGCCCGGAGCTGGCGTTGTCCCCGCTCCTGGTTTCCGTGGGAAGCCCCGGCTGACGGCTCCCCCCGGGACAGCCGTGTGGCTGCCGAGTCCATTAAGGCACAACTCGAGGATCTGTAAACACTGGTGCCCCCCGGGCGGGCGTCCGAGGTCCGGCCAGCAATTCAAGTAAGGGTGGGAGCGAGCCGATGGCTCCCCGGCTGTGCTACCCACCCAGCTGTGCCACCCCTCGGCCGGCCGGGGGGCGGATGGAGCATCCTTGGTCACCTCCTGGCTGGGGGCGGCTTCAGGGCCACCTTTGGCGGGGGACAGCGCTGGAAGGGTGCCGGTGGCAGGGCCGGTGCCGGCCGCCCCTCGCCGTGGCTCGGCACTTTGCTCTTCAGCGCTGGCAGAGGTTTGCGGGGCGGCTTGGGCTTCACCTGGCGGGGGGGGAGACCCGCCCGCCTCAGGCCGGC
>VXBT01014057.1:51510-82857 GCA_013400235.1 Oriolus oriolus
GTGTCCGTGGGGCACTGGGGACTGTCCACGGGGCATTTGAGGGGTGGTGTGGGGCACCTGGAGGGTCCGTGGGGTACTGGGGAGGGGCCACGGGGCATCGGAGGAGGGTCCGTGGGGCACCACGTGCGCCCGTGGGGAGGGGCCGGGGGCATTGGGAGCTGCCCACGGGGCACCTGGGGGGTCCGTGGGGCACTGGGGGCTGTCCATGGGCATCTGGGAAGGCTCTGTGGGGTATTGTGGGTGCTCTGGGGAGGGTCCATGGGGCACTGGGGCACTGGGTCAGTGGGGCATGGGAGGCTGTGCACAGGACATTGGGGTGGGGGGCTGGTCCGAGTGGCACTGGGCACTGTGTGCATGGCCCTGGGGCGAGTCCGAGGGGCATGAAGGTGTGTCCATGGCCTCGTGGGGCATGTCCTGGGGCGCTGCAGGGCGACTCGGGGCACTGGGGCTGGGATATCAGGGCAGATAAGCGCAGCATGTTTATATTTCTGGGTGTTCCAGGCCAGGGCCAACCAGGAAATGGACACGGACATGTGTGTGTGAACGGGATTTGGGATTAGTCATCCACGGGTGCTCACAAGTTTGCTTCTGATTTAAAAAATGAACTCTCCGTGACTTCTAGCGGGACTGGATGCTTGCTGGCGGTCCCCACCCTCTCCTGGGGTCTCTGTCCCTCTGCCAAGCTGGAGGACCAGCGTGAGGCCATGGAGCCCTGAGAACCTGGCTCTGCCCTCCCAGGAGCTCCTGGAGGTCCCTGCGAAGGAGGAGGGAGGGAGAGGAAGGACAGGAGCACTCAGCCCCGTGCCCACAGCCCTCACACAGTCCCCACTCCTGCCCCCGAGGCCTCTGTGTCCCTGGCATGTCTTGGTTATCCCTCGTTCCTGGGAGACATTTCTCCTCCTCCCTCTACCCACCTGCTCTCAAACTGCCTCAGGAAACGTTTAGAACTCTGTAAGACTCCCTGGAACTCCTCTGCTGTGGGCTTGGGGTTGGAAAGGAACTTAAAAGATCAAGGAACATCTTCCACTATTCCAGGGTGCTCCAAGCCCTGTCCAACCTGGCCTTGGACACTGCCAGGGATGGAGCACCCACAGTAATGTGCACCCCGCGTTCTGTTAACAGACAAAATAACTGTGATTCTTTTCGTTGTTGTTGTTATTTAATTTATTTTACAACACACAAACACATCATTGTACAACAGTAAAAAAAAAAAAAAACCCAAAACGCCGACAAAACCCCAAAACATTACAAACATCTCAGGAGAGCCAACACTCCCCCGTGTCTCTGGCCGCCCCTCAGGGCTTGTTTGCAGGCTGTGGGGGGCTGTGGAGGGCTGGGGCTCACTGGGCAGGCACGGCCAGGCGGGGCAGCAGCGGCGGGGCCTTCTGGCTGCGCTCGGCCGACATGTGCTCCAGGCGCTCCGTGTAGAACCCGTTGAAGTCCAGCCTGAGGGACAAAACCCACCCGAGGCGGAGGAGGCGTGAGCAGGAGCCTCTCCCAGGACACCACAGCGAGCTCTGGCCCCGCATGGGACGTCTGGTGACACCTTTTCCTGCCCGTGCCTCCACAGCAGGCCTTGGCAGGCCCTTTGCAACGCCCCCTCCCACAGGGAGATGTACCAGGAGCATGTCCCAGATGCATCGGGAAGGACCAAATGCTCGCAGCCCTTCTCCAGCCCACACGGAGGTGTCTGCACTCCCCAGCACTCCTCCAGCCCAGAGCTCACCAGCGCTGAACTCTGGTGCTGGCTGCCACGCGAAACCCACACAGAACCACAAAATGCTGGGGTTCCCATCCCGCCCCCCTCTTGCCTTCCCACGGCTCCACAATTCACCCACACGAGCAACTGGGCAGAAGATGCCCAGCCACACCCACAAGCGGTACCTGGAAAAGCCTGTCCGAAGCAGGGGACACCGGGGGTGCCACAATCCCACCTCCCTGATAACCCAAAATGATGCCACCCAGCCCCAAGCCTGCTGCGACCTTCCCCTGGCAGATCCCAAAGCGCCCCCAGCTCGTGTGCCCTGGATGGCTGAGCAGGCAACGCAAGCCTGTGAATCACACAAAAGTTACTCTCTCCCTTCCTCAAATTAGGCTGCTCCAGTACCAACTGAATGGGCACAATATTTGAGTTTCATGTTGCTTAACAACCTCACACAAACGGCAACAAATTGTTCCTTGACATTTTTTGGTGCCTGCAGAAAACAGAGCCTCGACAGATGGAATTTATCTGCTCTCTCCTGGCTGAAAAGCTTTACATTGCTTTCGTCCTCTAGGAGTTGCACCAGGGAAACCTGACTCGGAGGTGAGAGTATTGACCAAGTTTTGATTCAAACACGAGGCCAGGACTCGTTGCTTTGAGGACCTGTTCCATTTCTAAAGCTGCCCAGCTCAGTGGCTTGCAGGTCTTGCTTGGCTTCCCTTTCGGCCGCTTTTAGTTTTAAGCGACCTGTGACAACCATTTCTCCAGAATTCGTGTGGTGCTTTCTCAGCATGTGCTTATATGGCAGTTTCTCGTTTTGTGGCTGGATTCAGTGGGGCTTGCATTACTTCACAAGTACTGGTGACCTACTCTGAGCTCAGTTTCCTCCACACTGGTGAAGGAAGGATGTCTGATAACCACACTAATCTGTAAGATTTCTAAGAACGTGGACTTAACTAATCCTTCTGACAAAGCCCTCTCTGCTGCAGTTCCACTTTTCACTCCTGGGATGTGAAGGAGTGACTGGAGAGTTCCTGCAGCTGCCACCCTCTGTCAGCACTCCCACAGAAAGGGCTGGAGCTGGGCCAAGGCAGGCTCAGGGTGGAGATCAGGGAAAGGTTCTTCCCCCAGAGGGTGCTGGGCACTGCCCAGGCTCCCCAGGGAATGGGCACGGCCCCGAGGCTGCCAGAGCTCCAAGGGCGTTTGGGCAGCGCTGCCAGGGATGCCCAGGGTGGGGTTGTTGGGGTGTCTGGGCAGGGCCAGGAGCTGGATCCATGATCCCTGTGGGTCCCTTACATCCCAGGATATTCTCTGATTCTATCCTATGACACACCTGAGCAGGGCTTGGGCACACCAGAGATCTGTCACCTGCGAGCTCTGAAGGAACCCCCTGGACCTCCACCTCCTATTGCTCGATGCCACAAATGAAATGGTTGTGCCTCAGTTAGTCAGTACTGTAAAATGAATAAACCGGGATCAAATAAATGATGAGCAAGTACCACAATGTGAACAAAAGGGCCATTTTGTTATTGATCTGACGATCTCTGTTGGAAAGCAGTCCTACAAAAAGGTTATACATCAGAAGAAAAAAGCGATATGCCTTATAAACTCTTCCTTATAAACTCGCTCTGTCAAATATGTTATTTCAGATGGCAGCTGCCTCCACTCTGCTTCTCGGGTTCCTGTTGCCATAGAGCCCAGGCCTTGAGCCAACAACCCCTCCAAACTGAATGGGAGCTAAATGTCACCTCTGGGCATTCATTGTGGGGCTCCCACCCTTTAGATCACCCCTGAGCAGCCCATGGGATTGGACAGGCAGGTCCCAGGGGCTGTCAACATCCAGGATTTCTGCTAAGGAAATGGGGACCCCTGGGCTGACAGGACAGGTCCAACATGTCCAGTGTCTTGGTGAAGACTCAAGTGGTTCCAGAGAGTCCAAACTAGGGGGAACTTGACAGTGATGACAGTCCTGGTGGCATAAGGACTGGGGCATGGAAATACGGGAGGGCAAAGGACCCAGGCCCTCCTCTGAGCCTCTGGCTGCAGCTGAGGTCACTGTCCTCAGCAAAAACCACGGGCAGAAGCACTGCATCATCACACTTCTCCTTTCCCCTGAGGAAGCAAGTGCTGGCTGCAAAACCTGTAGCTGGAAGAACCAGCTGCAGAGGTCTCACAGCTCAGGAGTCACCTGCTGGCCCCAGCTGAGCCCCTGGTGTGGGCTGTGACACTGATGGACAGCTCCTGGCCGTGGCACTGGGGGCAGGACACACAGCCAGGCTGTGAGCTGCAGCACCAGCTTGTCCCACTGTCCTGGCAGCTTCATCCTGCCAGCCTTTTCCTACACATGGATCCTGCCTGTGACCCACAACAGCCTGGGATGCCCAGGCAGATGGAGGGTGACACAGAATGTTGAGAAGCCACACCAGCCTTTCCCAAAAGGTTCTGCAGAGACTTGGCTGTCCTGGTTAGTCCTGAAAGGAACAGCAACCAGTTGCACAGCTGGGGCCTGCACTCACAGCCACAAAAGAGTTTTTTGGAGAAATTCCAAGATGACCTCTGACTCTGGTCACTTCAGAGATGGAGCAAACTGGATTTCTTAGGGCTGTGGAGAAGGGGTCCACACCTACATTCCCATTTCAGGGACTCAGGGGCTGTGTGAACGTGCGGCAGCTGCTGCACAAGAAGTTCCCAGAAGAAAAGGACAACTGGAAGCACAGTCTCCAGTGGGAACACCTCACCTAACGGTGTGTGCAAAGCACCAGGAGTCCTGACAGCCCTGTCAGATGCTGTCAGAAAAGGCACCAGGAGGGGACAACAATCTACTTAAAAAATATTTGTGAAACATTTCCTCTCTCTCTGCTCTCAGGTGCAGCACATCTCAACAGAGGTGTGAGGGTTATCAGCCAGCCATAAAGGATATCCAGTACAGATGGGCAGGCAACAGAACTTCCAGGGCTTTTTTTATTGAAAAAGCAACACAGGATATAAACCCAGCACCTAAACTTCCATCTCCTCTCTCTCTCTCCCCCTTATCCTATGTACCTGACTTTTACGTATTTCTGAAGGAATTTTGATTTCCAAGAAGCTGCTTCAAATAAATAATTGCTTTCAATGCTATGCTAATCATATTGCTTTAAATAAATGCAATATGGGAACTTAAAACAGACACTTTATGATCAAACCTTTGCGTGGTTTTCTCGTCTTGGAATATTTATTCTGCCTTTGGAAACTGGTTTATTCGCTGTCTCCACAGTGAGACAACCCCCAGGAAAACTAACACTGCATTGACAACATTGCTGGACAAATGTCACATAATTCAAAGGAACATATTCTGGGGTTTTTCTAAAGCCTTGGGTTGAAATGCAAAGCAGTGTCTAATGACAGAATGGTCTGGGTTGGAAGGGACCTCAAAGCCCATCTTACTCCAACCCCCTGCCACACCTGCCACTGTCCCAGGCTGCTCAGAGCTCTTAAACACACACATTTCTCAGGGATAATCAGCAATTCCTGAGCTGAACCTGGGAGCCACGGGAGGGGCAGTAACAGACAGAAAAGGCTTGGCTCACCTGTAGATGATGTTGAGCATGCTGTGCTCGCAGTCGTTGGTGCTGTACACGCTCAGCTTGTCCAGCAGGTCCAGCAGGTGTGTGGAGAAATTGCTGTCAAACTTGTTGATGGTGGCTTCAAAGCCAGATGTGAGGTGCAGGTTGTCAGCGTGCTCTGCTAAAAGCTGCCAAGACAAAGGCAGAGTGGCCCCATGTGTTTGCTGATCTGCACTTGCCAAGGGGCTGCAATTATTCCCTCCATTCCCTAACCTGCTCAAAAACACTGCCACAAAACTTCACAGTTGCTCAGCCTCCGAAATAAATCTTTCAAAGTCCTTGGTAGTTAAAAGCCCTGCTGTGCCCAGCCTGGGAGAAGCCCAGAGTAGATCCCAGCTGAGTTATCCACAAATACAAGCTGCCATTGCTCATTTTCAAGCAGGAGGAAAAGGCAGAAAATGTGTGTTGCCTAAGACAGGCTGTGAGCTCTGGAGCACTGTGACTGCAGTGGTGATGCAGCTGTGCCAGAGGGGCTTCCAGAGGGACAGGAGGATAACCACAGAGCAAATCCCATGGGCATCCAGACAGAGAAATATGGGCAAGACAGATCCCCCAGGTATGAAAGCCATGGGCTGCAAAGAGCCCAGCTCACACCCCACCAGAGCTCTGGGCATGGGAAAGTGCTGGCATTGCAGAAAGCCTGGATGTGGCTCTGCACAGCTGAAAACACGAGTGAAAATTCAAAAACCAGTGCAGGGACTGCTGTGGGAGACAGACACTTCAAAGCAGACTTTGAGAACTCCAGCAGCGCTCCACACTGCCCACAATTCCACAAAGACTGCGCTTTTGGGGCCAGAGGGGCTCCAGAAACCAGGCAGGGCTATCTGCAAGTGGCCACTCTGGCCAGAGCACCAGCCAGGCCCAGCTGTCCCCCCGTGTCCCACCTTGCTGGTCAGCTTCTTCTTGGCAGCCTCCTCAGCACGCTCCTCGTCCGTGGGCGGGCCCAGCATGGTGCCGTGCTCCAGGGTGAGCCTCTCCATCTCCCTGTCCAGCTTCATGCTCTGCGTGAACCTCTGGCAAGGGCACAGCGTTGGGGACACGGTCACAGCCCTTTCTCCATCGTGGCAAAGCACAAGGCTCAGTTCTGCCCACCCCAATTCCCAGCACAGCCAGCTCTGAGACTGAATTCACCATGCTGATACACAAATCTCCCCAAACACACTGGAAAGTGGGTTTTATAAAAGCTGTGGGCTGGAATGTGCCCACCACCTCACAAAGAGTGTCTCTACAGAGCACTACAACTTCAAGAGAGGGAACTTGGTCCATATGAACCCGATCTCAACATGGAAAAAGGAGGATTTTATGGAGTAAGAAGCCACAGAAACCATTTGGGAGAGGGTTACAAGCCCTAAAGCTGCTGACAGAGGGGACAGAGGCTCGTCCACACGGGGCTGGCAGAGGGACTGCCGGGGCTGGCGGTGGCACGGGGAGGCTGCACACACCTGCATGCAGTTGGTGAACATGACACACACAGACATCAGCTTGGAGAAGATCTTGAGCAGCTCCGGGTTGGTGAGCATGCAGTCCTTGAGGCAGTTGTCCAGGAAGCTCGTGTGGTGGCTCAGCACATCGTCAATGTTGGATGCCTGTGACAATGACAAACCAAAGCAGGGCTGTTGTGCTGCCCCAAAGCTCCACGCCAGCACCCTGCCTCCGACAGGGGCCCCTCACAGTGAGAAACTCCTCCTGCACCTCCCAGAAACACCCTGAGGTAGAGACTGCATCTGTATTACTGCCTTCAACAGCCCCCCACAAAGCTCCAAACCTTTGATTGTCACAGCACCTCCTCACAAATCGTGCCTGCTTTAAGCACCCAAACCCTCCCCTGGAAGGGATGGAGTTCTCTGCTTTATGAACTCGTATTTCCTTGGTTTTTAAATCTGTTTGTCATGGCCATTCCCACCTTCACAAGCTCAGTAAAGTCAGTGAAAACAAGAGGGAAAGAGAAAAACAAATCAAAGAATTTTAAATGTAATAAATAAAAACAAATAAATAAACTTATCATTAAAACACACAGGTTGTTCAGAAGTATGCTTTAGGAGCCAGTAAGGATCTGGGACATGCAGCCTTGCAAGGATCTTGTAAGGATTTTTTGTTCATCTCTGCTACTTCAACAGGCTGTTTCAGTCTTGAGTTTTAAATGATAGATTCAAACTCCCTCTTCACTCTGTACAGTTATGGGATGTGCTGAAGCTCAGAACACAAGTCAGGCTTAGAAAGAACCGCAGGACTAAAACTGCCATGGCATCCACACTGCTCCAGCAGGACCAGTGCAGGAAACTCCTCCCATACCCCTTCAAGCTACTGCAGAACAGGGATAAATGCAGCTTTCTGATGCAATGAAAATGATGATGAAATTGTGTTGATGAAGACAATGATATTGTGAAGATGAAGATCCCAGTTATAAGTTTAGGAAGAGAGCGCCTTATCTTCAAGTGAAAATGCACAAGAGAGAAGTGTGGCAAATAAAATGCACCATAAGGCACTACGTGAGACCAGTGAGGGTCATCCTTTCCCCTCCTAAAATATAAATGAAAGGGAAACACAGGGACAGGACAGCTCCAACAACTGCCTCCATGCAAGTAAAGTAAACTGAGTGTTATATTCTGCAAACCTAAACCTGTGACAGATTTAAGAAGTAAGTACAACTCCCAGCTTATCCAGGAGCTTGACATATGAACTCTTCTCATTCAGAAGCTCTTGCCAAGAACACGCAGAGATGCTCACAATGCTAGACCTGCTCCCCGCTGTGAATTCTCCAGGAAAAAGGATGACAAGGCATCAAAAAAAGTTGGTTAGCTGACCCCAAAACAACTCCTCAGGGCACAGTAAGAACTAAGGCAGTATCAGCTGATGCTGAAGATCCGCAACAGCCATCAGACAGCTGCCAAGAGCTGCTTGCAGGGGTGTTTGGCTGTTTGGTACCTCAGATGAAGGTTTTTCAGGGTCTAAGAGGAAAAAGATGTGCAACCCAGAACTGTCTGACCACAGAGTGACTACCAGAGGCAATAATAGTAATAGTAATAGTAGTAATAACAATAACAATAACAACAACAACAACAACAATAACAATAATAACAACAACAACAATAATAGTAGTAGTAGTAGTAGTAATAATAATAATGATGAAGGCCCTGCTTTATACCAAACATTCCCAGCATGCCAGTCCTTGGCAGTTTCATGGAAGGGAAAGCACAGACTCCACTTCTAAGAGCACTGTAAGTCAGCCACGGATTCAGCTGGAGATGTCTGGACTGGTTCATGATCTTTGCACTCTGCATCCACCTTCCTTTCCCACAGCTCTTTCTCCTGTGCACGGGAATGTGGAGCAGAACCTGCCTTTACATAACAGGGAGCAGAGTGTGAGCTAGGCAGGGACAGGGGGATGCAGCACAGGAAAGGGATGTAGGGCTAATCAGGCACAAAGGTGATGCAGAACAGCAGCGCTCTGCAACGTGGCACAACAGCAGCTCCCAGATATTCAAATGCCTCCAACAAAATCAGCAGACACCTGCAGCCACTGGAATTAGGAGTTCTTTCTCCTATATTAAATTTGTTAAGGCTTCCATTCCAACTTCACTCACCAGCTTCAGGTTCTTCTCCAGAATGTGCCACGTTGGCTCCATCACTTCAAACATCATGTAATACTGGATATTCTGCACAAAATTCAGCATCCGCTGCCGCAGTGTGAAAGCACCAGCAAACCTAGGGGAGAAATCACACCCACACAGCTCAGAGCTAGCAAATGCCACGGAGAACTATCACCAGGCTTGCACAGCCAAGCAGAGCTAAATATTTCTGTCCTAGCAAATTCCTTGCTGCAGTGTGAGAGGGATTAGAAAGTCACTGCAAACCATCTCTGATTGTTATTTTCCATGGCTTCCCCTCAATTAGTAGAGTCAGAGTTTTGAACCTGTCATAGACTTTTAAATACCTGCTTATATAAAACTAAATTTTTGGTATTAAATATCAAAGCAACTTTACAAACAACTATTGAGTGAAACATAAAATGTTATAAATTGACCCCTCTGAGCCTGTAAGACGTTTGTAAGGATCTTTTTCACCTCAGCATCGTCTGAGCTGTGTCATGAGGTATCTGACTAGCAAGGAGGAGACCCAAAACTGAAAGGGAAAAAACAAAAAAAGGCCGTACCACTTAGCTGAATGCAGGGAGAACTGCTTGGCTGTCTTATTGCTGATCCAAACGTTGCACAGCTGCCTTTCCACGTGCTTGCAGTAGAACATGTGTCTGAACAGCATCTGGTACCTTGTCAGTGCTTTCCTGGAAAGAAAGGAGAAGCCCATCCAGAGGAAGGCCTGCTCTGATTGACAGACGAAGCTGTGAAGGCTGAGGCTGCTCAGAGGTAAGGAGACTTTGCACAATATGTTCCCCCCGCCTTCAGACGCGCACAGATCTGCGCTGAACCCAAGCAAGAGAGTCACATTCGCAACCATCCCAAAGAGCTCCTCTCCAAGGAGACCCTCCTCCGTATTTCCTGCCACTGGCTACATCACCAGCCTCCTTAACTCCCTCCAGCTCCGTGCAGGGGTCACTTGGGCAGGGGCTGGCAGGGAGGGTTCAAAGCCTGCGGTCTCATACCCACCGCACTAAGGCTGCGATGGGCACCCAAGAATTCACCAAGGTTTTCCAAAAAGATGAGAAAAAGCTGTAACCAAGCTACAGGCAGCATTACCCCACCAGCAAGGCACTGTCACAAGCAGATGGGGCTGCTTATTTATAGCTCCGGGACTGGATTCAGGTCTGCGCTCAGACACTTTGGCGTAGGTGTCTGCAGAGCTCCAGTCGATACAGTTCAGGAAACCTTACCAAATCCTATTTTCACTTCCATAGCTACCACCAGAGCCAACACGCTCTGCTGGGCAGGAAGAGACAGAATTCCCACAGCATCGCGTCGTTAGGAAAGTCTCACCAACTCAACGGGATTTTTAGAGGGGAAATTAAGGGAGGAATTAATTGCTGGCATTTAGCAATTTGGAATCTGCCACTCTGTTCATGCAATGCTGCTTGCCCCATTTGCCTGTGGCTCACAGCAGTGTTTCTCCAGGGAAACAAGAGGCAAATTCCTGCAGAAAAAATGAACCATTCAGTCCCTCACAACTCGGTTAAATGCAAAGTAGCCTGTTACAGCAGCAACAGCTCGTATCCTTTGAGCTTGCAAACAGGGATACCAGCAAGTGCATTTTTTCCTGCTCTCCAGGTTTGAGGAATGTTTGATTGTTGCATGGAAAACCTCTTGTGAGAGTACCTGCCTGTTTTTCCTTCAGCAGGTTGACGCCTCACCTGTTGATGATGAGGGACAGAGGCCACTTCACAATGTAGTCGAAGGAAAAGGCCTCCAGGCCGCTGAGGGTGAGCTCTGTGGGGTCTGCACTGATGATGGCCTTCTCCTGCTTTGTTTCTATGGCCAATACTCTCAGGAGCTGTGTGATGAGGTCGTGGGGCATCAAGTCGATCTGTAAAGGAAGAGCAGGAATAAAATGAAGCCACAGGACACCCACAACTGCTGTGGAACAACAGGCAAGGTGCCCATGGTCAGAGTCACTCTCCACTCATCAGACCAACCTAGGAAGCAGCAAGTTTCTCACAGGCACACAGATCTCCCCAACCATGGCAGGCCTTCTGCCCAAAGCCAGTCATCTTCTGCTTCCACCCATTCTCACCTTTAAATCATCCTTGAAAGGATCAGTGTTGGCTGTGCTCATTCTCAGGGCTAATTCCAGCAGAGCCTCCAGCCTCGTCGTTATGATGTCATCTACAGGCTTCTTAAGTTCCTCCTCTGTCAGATCCATGAAGTGAACAAAAAAGTCCCCTTGATCCATCAGGAAATAGTGTTTTATAGATCTGCCCAAGAAAGCAAAGGGACAGTTGATTACTTTCCTTAAAGCCCAGGTTAATCCATATCAAACCTGAAGGAACAAATGCAATCAATTCAGCGAGCCTGCGGAGTTGATCACAAAATGTTTCTCCTCCTGCAGAGCACACAGCCGTAAATAACCAGTTTGGAGACCAGTCTTTTATGGATGTCTCCTCCCCGCTACCCCCTCAGTCAGGACGCTTCTGAGCAGTCAGACCAGGGCTGCTGCTGGGTTTTTTTTTAGCCTAGAAAAATGCAAAAAAACCCCCTAGGTGTGCAGGGTGCGGGCTCCTGCTGCTGTCCTGAACAGCTCCCAGATCACCTCCAGCCGAGGGGCAGCTGCCAGTTCCGAGCAGAATCCCGGACTCCTCTCAAAGAACAAACATCTGTGCTGATTTCTGTGAGTCCAGCAGACTTCTGCTGTAACGGGACACACATCCTTTGATTTTCACCTGGCACCAGGGAGAGTTACCTGCAGTGGGAACAGAGCTTGGAAGGAGCTCTGAGGTGAGCCTGAGGATTCACCAAGTGCCTGGCCAGAGATCACACATCATAACTGCAGGCTTTGGAGCAAAGAGAGGAGCAGCACAGCCCTAACACAGTGTGGCTCCAGGCTCCTGATCTGACTGGGCTGGACAAAGCCCGGACCTAGTTTTGGCAACAGCCTTCCAAGGAAGTCGGACCAGAAACCCCCAGACATCTTTCCCACTCAACATTTCTGTCATTTTAGACTTTTTTTTTTCCCCTCTTCAGGGAAAAAAAACCCAAATCTTATTTTTTTAGGTCAACCTTTCTAAATGGAAATAGAGAGAACACCTTGGTAATATCCCAAGAGAACAGAGCTAACTTCAAAAATTTATGTTCCTTAGCAGAACCAATCTATTTATCATGCATATAGTAAAATAAATCAAACCTTAGGTGAGCCACTAGCTCTTTCTCCTCCATCAGGAAGTCCAGAAGAACTTTGCTGGCATAGTTATAGGCTTTTTCTATTTGTTCCACATAGGCTCTCTCTTTTAAAGTGTAGATGACCTCTTTGGCCACAGGGCAGGTGACATCTCGCCCACATTCCCGCACAACATTTAAGTATTTCCCTGAAAATAATAAGAATGATCCATATTCATACCTGCTGTACAGCCAACAGGGAAACTTCCACACCACTCCCTTCAAGAGCAAGATAGGCTGAGGAATGTTTACACTACGTTGTGCTGAAAGCTGGAAAGGATTGAGGCCCCTTTCAAAAGATGACACAGAATTTTAAATTAGGCACCTGGTATCACATTTAAGGAGATTTAGGAATGGTTTTGTTCCCCAGTGGTGACAAAACATCTCTGCAGGTGGCCTGAAGCACTGCAGTTCTGCTGCTCTGCTTCAAAAGCCAGTTTTGGAGGGTGTTGTGTACAAGGACAAGAGGTTGAATGACTCATTTAACCCCCCAAATTAACACTCAGATGGTCAAACTCGGCTGCCCAGCTCCATCCAGCTAGAAAACCTACCCAGAGAACAGCAGTGAGACAGACAGCTCCCCTTGCTGCTCCTTCCCACGTGTTACTTGATCTGTGGGATCTGGTTTTTTTTCACATCTGACTCTTCTGCTGCTCCCAATTCAGCAGGACAACCCCATGAAGTGGCAAGACACAGTGACATTTCCTCTCTCTTCACACAGGGGATGGCAATGCTTGTCTCAAGGTTCCTCTCAGCAGAAGCACCTACCTGTGCTTAGGATTTTGTCAGCCATTTTCTGCAGGAAGGAGGGAATCTGTTGCTGAACAACAGTGTATCTCTGATCCCAGTACTTGTCATTATAGTCCTCCTGAATCTTCTCCTTCTGCAGCTCGTGCTCCTCCACCATGAACTCACTGAACAGTTAAAGCAGATGTTTAGGGGCAGGCAGTGGTACAATGAGCTTTACTTTTTTTGACCTGCAGACTGGTAATGTGATCCATGAGAAATAAGCTCTCACGGGGACACATCCAAGCAAGAACTGAAATTACTCTGCATGTGAAGCAAGAGGAAAAGCACTATGCAGTGTCTCTGATGATCTGCAGTGAGGAACAGTTTTACAGGATTCATAAACCAAGGCTAAACATTATCTGTTTGTCAGTGCAGGGGTGAGGAAACTGGCCTTTGTCCACCTTCCCACCATCACAAAGGCATTAATTTCAGGTATTTTCTCTTCAGCTTTGTCCCCACCTTAGGGTGCTGAAAATGTGGGAAACAGAAATGCTGCACAAGCTATCAAATACAGCAAAACGCTTCAAACGACTCTACAAAAGCCAAAACACTTCTGGGAGGGCTGTTTCAGACCCCCAGGCAATGCCGACTCGACAGAGCACATCAGTACTTCTGAAGTTTTGCAATTCATTTTCACTGCTTAACTGCTCTTTACCTGTATGGATCGTTAATGATGCCTCTGTATATCCACTTTTCCAGGATTTCAAAGTAAGGCACGCTGGCTGCCTTGGTTAAATACAGGCACAGCTCCTGGGCCTGGCTGTCCCCCGTGTAATTGAAAGTCTTGTCATGGAGCAAGCTCAGGGTTGATCCTCCCATGCACTCACCCTTATCCACAGAAGTAGCTGGAATTTAAAAATACCAGTGTAAGACACCCACATCCTGAAAAGCCCTGAAACAAAACCCCAAATGGTCCCCAGACTGGACGTGGAACCCTGGGCAACCTGCTGTAGCTGCAAGCAACGGGCTGGACTAGGAACTTCTAGGGATCCCTTCTGGTTATACATCCACACAGAGCTGGAGAGGAGTTTGGGAAGGAGCTGAGGAGAGGCAGCAGCGGTGGATACAGCTGATGGGAAGGGCAAGGGCTGTGAAGGCAAAGGGCACAGAGGTGCCTCCCAACAGCTCCAAAGGCACATCCAGCCCTAGGGCCTGAGTGCTCTTCTCCAGAAGAAGTGCAGTGCCCTCACAAGCACAATTCCCCTGGGCTTTCTTCTTCAACAAAGCAGGAAATCAAAATGAGACATGCCCTGCCTGCTTGGCCACCCAGCACAGTTCTCACGAGTTGTCAAAATGTAATGACTGTATTTGGGAAATTTACCCAGGGAAGCCAGAATCTCCAGGGTCCTCATTGTGGGCTGGATGTAAAACCACAGTTTCTGGAGGGACAGAAGCCCCTGCCTCTGAAGATGCTCCAGCTGGGTAATTAATATCATGTATTCCTTGATTAGAGTCCGCATGGCAGCAGCCAGAGCATGATTTACCTGCCCATACTCAAAGGAAGACTTCTCCTCTATAAACCTGTAAAAAGCAAAATGGAAACTCTTTCAGGCAAGGCAACTTGTGTAACTTTCAGGAGTTTCTGCCTTCAGGACACTGTGCAGGCACACTGGTAGATCCCTGGAAAGCACACCGGTCCCTCTCCCTATTTCCCATCCCTGTTTCCCGGTAGGGAAAGCTGTGGGAAGATGTTTCCTCTCCAGCTGCAAAGGAGCTAGAACCATTTGCAAAACCACTGTGTTGAAAGTGAGAGCCAGCACACAAAGGTTCTCTCAGTCCTGGATGCCCAGAGGGGAGCAAAGAGCAGGAACCATGGAGAAATTCACAGCAGAGTGGGAAGAGAAGCCAGAACAGGCAGATACATCCCAACTGCATCTTACCTGAAGTTAGCAAGGCCAAGACTGGAAAAAACAAGAGTGTGTGGATGAAAAAGTGAACTGGCAGCACAGAGGAAAAACCCAGCGAAGGAAATGTAGCTAAAACTGACCCAAATAAATAGTCACTCATTTTATACCCCTCCCAGTTTAAATTAAGCACAGAAGTTAACACCTGCACCACGGCAGAGTCTCTCTTCTCGCAGGAGAGCCTCCTCCCCTGCCCAAAGCCAGCTCGGTACCTGGTGACAGCAGAGTAACTCGCTGCCACAGGAAGAATCCGGGTCACCAGCTCCTTGATGGACAAGTCGAGGTTGGGATCGAGTGAAAAGGCTCGGCTCTGCCTGCCCACGAGGGCCTGGGCTGTGATGTACCTGCCGTCCACACCGATCAGAACGTACAGCAGGTCCTCCACTATCACGGACTCCTGGGAGGCCAACGGCAGAGTGCCTGTGCGCAAAGAGGACACAAAAATGGCCACGAGGTGCCATCATCCACCCGTTTCAGTCTTGTACCCTGCTGTCCTGCAGAACAGAACCCTTTGCTCATTTATAGCCACATCCAGTAGACAGGACCAGACACCCGACACCTGTGGCCAAGAGAACATCAGCCACAGCTCCTGCTGCTGATCCTTCCACCCAGTTATTTCCAACACCAACTGATGCCTTTTCCTGGTCTTAAAATTAAGAGAGCTGCACACAGTTAGGAGGGAAAAGGGTTTTTACCTTGGTATTTATTTAAGGATCCTTAGGTGTGATGAAATGTACATCGAAATGCACCCCGATGTCCCCACTGAAGAAAATGGCCCCCCACAATGTGATGAGTGCACAATTATATGCCTTGCAAAAATTAGCACATCTGTCAAAGGCTCCCCAATGAGGGACTCAGGTGAGACCCCCCACCCAAGGGACCCTCCCCCTGGATGGGCCTGGCTTTGTTTACAGAATGTGTTCTGGAGAGGACCTCGGTTTCTTTGGGCTTTTAGAATGTTTGGTCTCTAAACTTAACGAAATACTGGGTCTGAGGGGAGTTATCGAACTTAAAGAATTATAACTATGTAAGCTAAAGGCACAAGGAATATATAAAGCTATATAAAAGAGTATATAAAAGGGGGTATAAAAGAAAAGCAAAAAGTCATCATGGCATCACAACAGCTTCCCCAGCCTCCTCGCCACCAAAATATTCAAATACCCAGAAAACAGCTCCAACACAGTCACAAAGAAAAAAAGTGCCAAGAGCCAAGATTTGCTGAGCGTGAACATCTGAACAGCATTTCTGAAGGAGAACAAAACACTACAAATCAGTGCAATTTTCCCTGTGTTTCACATACCTATTGGTACTGTTGTGTCAGTGCTTAGACTGGTGCCAATTAAGAAATCCCCAAGAAGTGCAGGTCTCTCATACACCCAGGATGGGAATACTGGAATGGGCTGACCAGAATTCTTCTTGTTCTGCTTATCCCGGAGGATTTTTCGTGTAAGCTCAAGAGGCTGTTGGAAAAAGAGAGAGAGGGAAAGGAAGGAAACAACCAGGAGACTTTCAGAAGTCCAAGAAATGTTTAATATCAAGGAGAAATTGACTGCAGACCCACCGATGGACTTGAGAACAGAAAGTAGAATAGCTGGTATTTCAGTAGCATGGTGTGGGGTTTAATTTCCCACCACCACCCAGTCTATTTGCCCCACTGCTGCACAAAATGCAAAACTTGTTATACATTTGGCCTTTTTACGTGGGGGTACCTCAAATATTGCCTTTCTGCATCCCTCCACACTGGCCTGGGTGCCAGGGCACACCCAGGGGAGCAGAATGGGGACATGCACAACCACCAGGCAGTGGCTGCTGGTTTGGAGAGAGCACCCCATGAAAGCAGCAAACTCCTTCCAGAAGCACAAACATCCAGTTCCAGGGGCACTGAACACCTCTGAACTCAATGCCAAATGCAACTCAGACAAACCCTCCCACAGAGAGCTGGAAAATGATGGAGTTTTTTGCTCTGAGTGGGAGTTGGCAAAGGAAGTGAGCTCTTGAAGACTGAAAGACTTCCCACCCCCAGCCCTGACACTAAAATAAATGGAGTGCAAGATCAAGCATCAGCTGGGGAGGCTTGTGAGATGCACAACCTACATGAACATTTGGAGCCCCAAGTGCACAAACACAGGGCTGCTGAAGGCCATTTCTGAAGCTCCACAGATGTGTGTGTGTGAAAAGGGATATGCACAGGCTCGTTTCACTTTCTTATTTACATCATGTGTGGGAGATCTGCTAAAAGGACCTCGATTTCCTCTGCTCCCCTAACAGAACTGGGACTTTCAGATGGAGAAATAGGAAGCATCGAGCAAGCTGCCTGCAGTTCAAAGGATGGCTGAACCCCACATGGAACTGCAAACCTCAGCTGGCTGTATGAACACGTTCTGCTTGGGAGAAGGGCAGCCAGGAGAAGGGCAGCCACCAGTAGGTCTTCCCAAACGGCAGGGAGGAAAAATTTCTTCACTGAGAGAGTGGCTAAGCACTGGAACAAGTTTCCCCAGGGAAATGGTGGTGTGACCACCTCTGGAAGTGTTCAAAACATGAGTAGTAATGGCAGCTGGGGACATGGTTCAGTGGGCATGGTGATATTCAATCCAAGGTTGGACTCGATGACTCCGATTTTATTCTATGACAAGAGGCAGGGCACTTCTGTTGCAGTTCAACCAGCTCTACTGTGACTTTGTTAACTGGCAGAGGTCAAAAAAGCCAACATTTTGGCTATAAAGGACACATCTACCTGAAAGGGAAGATGTAACCTTCCCCGCCTCGATGAATCTCAGACCAAAGCTGGTCCAAGCAGTAACTGCAGTCACTGAATGATGTCTCTGACAGTGCCAAGCGAGCCC
Organism: Oriolus oriolus; assembly: GCA_013400235.1. Lineage (NCBI taxonomy): Eukaryota > Metazoa > Chordata > Aves > Passeriformes > Corvidae > Oriolus > Oriolus oriolus. The sequence goes on from VXBT01014057.1 coordinate 69,172, forward strand.
AGGGCAGATGGCATGGCACTTGTGGCACGGGTGACAAACCGCGTGTCCCAGGGGCATGAATCACCTTCTCTCTGCCACTCGAAATTTAGGTCACTGTCACTACAGGCTTCAGCAGCAGCCTGGAGAAAACTCCCAGGGCTGAAAACACGGCCCTCAGGCAGTACCTGAACACTCCTGGCACAGGATGCCAGCTTGCCACTGTCATGCTGATGAACCCGACATCTTGAGCAATGGCAGTGCCAACACCCATCGAGGGAGAGGAAGGGCTCATCCCTGAGGCCCATGAACACCTCCAACTCCACTTGTAATCCTCAGACAGATCTGTGTCAGAGGCTGAGCAGAGCCAACACTTCACAGGAATGCCCTCCTGTCCCAACAGCCCCGAGCCACAGCCCATCAAGGCCTCTTAACACAGTTTCAGCTCCTTAAGTCTGAAGAAAGGACAAATGGAGCAGCAGGGAAGCACAAATCTTGGCTTGTGATGCCATTTCAACCCCTCTGGCTGGGAACTGCACATCCCAGAGAGCGGCACTTCCAGGTCTTTCCTCTTTCGGCAAGTTCACACATAAACCCTGGTAGGAAGATCAGTTATCTCACTAGAAATTCATCTTCCCTTCGTGATCTAAATCACCCACTTGACTCACATCATCTGTGAAGGATCTGGATGAGTCAGGCCCGGTGCCTATGCAGTATTTCAGTGTATGTGGGACAAGGCTGGTCTCAACCACTGACAGGGTGAGGAGGTTGGACCCTTTGTTTAGGATTTGAGTTTTCCATCGTTACCTTCACGTAGGGCCCTTCAAGCCCAGAGACCCGTGAGGTGTCCCAAAGCACGGGACATGGAAGGTCCATCCCTCTTGCCATCGAGGGCCTGAAGTGGTCTGAGGCTTGCCCCTGTTAGATTTTGCTGACCAGACATCAGAAGGCACTATGGATCTCTGAGCACCTTTTCCTCTTTCCCCTCTGTCCAAAGAACTCTCCATGCACTGTTGCCCCTCTGCCTTCTGCAGCCAAAATGTCCTTATCTTGACCCATGAGTTTTTCACCACATTTTTTCCCTCCCTGTCCTGTTTGCCAGGCCAAACCACCACAGTACAATTTTTTATGCAAATAATTACAGGAATCAGAATTTGGGGTTTAAACTGTCCTTTTGCACTCCGACCTCACAACCCAGTGACCTCACAACCTACTGGTGCTAATGAAATGCTCAAATGTTTTCTAAGCCTGTGTCTCCAGCTGGTTTTCCTCTTCCTTTCTGTCTTTGGGATTGCTTTGCAGGATGTATTCCAGGAGCTGAAACAGCTGAGTAGGGGGAATGGCTGTGTCCACTTGGGGAAGGATGAGGTGACGGACTGCAGCCCGTTATCCAGGAGCAGAGCTCCCAGGAGGGATGGGGACACACCACAAGGCCGCTGAGCTCCTGGGCAAGCACTGCCACAGGCAGACAAGGAAATGTTGGCACAGCTTAAAGCTGAAAGGGGAAAATGGAATTCCATTAGCCCCCACCAGTCAGAGCTGTCAAGGCCTAAACTTGACTCAGCCTTAAAATTACAGAACGGTTTGGGCTGGAAGGGATCTTTGAGATCATCTCATTCCACCCCTGCCATGGGCAGGGACACCTCCCACTGTCCCAGGCTGCTCCAAGCCCCAGTGTCCAACCTGGCCTTGGGCACTGCCAGGGATCCAGGGGCAGCCACAGCTGCTCTGGGCACCCTTTGCCAAGGCCTCACAGGGAAGAATTTAACTGTGAATTTAACCTTAGAATAAGCTCAAATAATTTAACCTCAACTGACTGGAATAGAAAAAGGGCGCTTTTACTAAGAACAGCACCAAGATTTAATATAATCTGAGGAACAAAAGGGAAGATCTTGTGCCCAGAGCTTGGGAAGGGCTTTGTACCTGCTGTGCACTGGAGCTGGCTGTGACGCTGCCCAGCTGCTTGCGCAGCTCCTCCAGCTCCTGCAGAGACATCTTGGAAGTGGATGAGGGGATGGAAAAATTCGTGCTGCTGCTGGTGGCTGTGTTTGCTGCGAGTTCTGCCCTTTCTTTAGCATTTTGTTGCAGGTAGTGGAGTGTCTGTACACACAAAAAGAAAGAAAAGATTTTGTGAATTCTGGGCAGCATGATCTAAAGCAAAAAACACATGACCACGCCCTGGTTGTGCTGAACCTAACCACAGAGCTCTGTGTCCCAGTATTCCATGTCTTAGTGAATTATATCAAGAGGAACATAACTCTCAGCAGGGCTTTATTAACTCCAAAATAGCTAGAACTGGTTATTTGGTGATTATTCTACAGATTTCACTGAACTTTACCATCAGCTGTGCTTGAAATCACTGCACTGTTGCTACTCTTCAACATCCAGTTCTAAACGAGGAACCAACCTCTTTGTCTTCGGTGAGTTTGGACAGCAGATAAACCAAAGAATCCAGATGTCTGGTGTTCTTAGACTTCAGCTCATCGTACTTCTTTAAAAAATCTTCAGGAGTTCTAGTAAACTCTGCTATTTTCACCTGTAAAACACCATGTTAATATTACATGGAGTTACAATTAAAATTAAATGGAATTAGAGCAAACACACAGCTCAGGCTACAAAGATGCAAAGTTTCCAACAGAGTTAGAAACTTCCTAGCACTTAAAGCTTGACTGGTGGATTGCTTTTAAAAGTGAAAATAAAAAGCAGTATTATGGCCATAAAAGTATGTCTGGTCACGAGTGCCAGGCTTTAATCCCTAATATTTGGGTGGTATTCAGAAGAAAAAAGTCAGGTGCTACTCATGTAATTGCATTTTATAAAACTTTCATTTCACCACGGAATCACAGAATGGTTTGGGTGGGAAGGGACCTTCAAGGGGATCTTGTTCCACCCCTGCCATGTCAGGGACATCTCCCACTATCCCAGGCTGCTCCAAGCCCCAATGTCCAGCCTGGCCTTGGGCACTGCCAGGGATCCAGGGGCAGCTCTGGGCACCCTGTGCCAGGGCCTGCCCACCCTCCCAGGGAACAATTCCTTCCTAATATCCCACAAAACAACCTCCTGCTTTGAACATGCCCCCACTCCTAACAGTCCTCTTCTCCCAGCAACACTCGAGGATTCCACCTTTTCCCTCCCAGACTTCCCATTCCCCATCCCACACCGCGGTCCCACATCCGACCACCCCCTTTTTCCCTTCTTTAACTGGCGGATGCCAACAGGACGAGAGGCGTTACTCCCAGAAAAACCCGGGCACGACCTTGGCGCTGTGCGCAGAGACGTTGGTGGTGACGTAGGGCGTGCGGTTCTTCTGCAGCAGCTCGATGTAGACCTCGGCGCCCTCCCCGCCGTGCACCCGCAGCAGGCTCAGCAGCTCGTTCACGTCGTGGTGGATGCGGAACTCGCTCATGCTCCCGGCTCGGGCCGCCAGCCCTGGCGACACGGGGACGAGGGGTTATCCCGCTGCTCTGAGGGGAGGCAGCCCCGCCAGGGAGACTGCTCTGTCGCAGAAGGAATGCAGGAAGCACTGGTTTGTGTCCTGACAGGCTGACCCTGCTGCTGCTGCTTCTGAAATCGCTCAAAAGCAGCTTTTCCCAAGTTTAGGGGTCTTCCTATCCCACTGCCCGCATTATTGACTTCGCTCAAACCCCGCAGAGTGTTTAAACAATAACTTTAATACCCACACAGAACCCTGAGATGAGCTCAACTGGTCAGAGCCTGGTGCTAAAAACACCCAGGTTGTGGGGTCAATCCTGGAATGGGCCATTCACTTAAGAGTTGGACACGATGATCCTCGTGGGTCCCTCCCAACTCAGAATATTCTGTAAATCAGAAGTGAGACCCCGGGTCAGGAATCACGGAAATAAATAAGGAGTTTAACGTGACACCCTGCACAGATTGTATCAAGCAGATGCAATCCAGATGCACATATCAAGCACACGGACACGCTTTTGTTTTGCCAAGATCATGGAATCACTTAGGCTGGAACAGATCCCTGCAAGTCCTGGTCCAGTCCAAGCTTAAATATCTTTAAAGGCCCAGGTTCCCCCACCACTTGGGGCCCTGATCCTACTGGGATTTCCCGTGGGCTGCTGAAGTGCCTGGGGGTCAGGGGTGTGAGAGATGTGTAAAAGATATATGTTGACTTTCACATATATGAATTTAATATTTACAAGTGATAGTGTGTTATGTAGAAATAGAGTCAAGGTAGAATATAGATGAATAGAAACACAGTTAAAATGAATTGTAACAATGAGATAGTTGTAATGTAGTAATAAATGTCTAAGTTGATAAACCACAGAGCCGGAGTCCGAGACGTCTTAAAGAAACAAAGAAGACAAACCACATGCATCCCAGGAAGTCTGTTATCTAATCAGAACCCACAAGTCTGTTATCTCCTCAGAACTCGCACCTCCCAGAGAAACTGTCAGCTACAAATTAAGTTGGGACTGGGGAGGCACCGGAGAGGAACTTCAGCCCTCAGCCCTGCAAACGGACTCCAAGACTTAAAGCGGCGTCTCACTGGCGCAGGGGGGTTTTAGTAAAGTGTGAATTATCTCCTGAGCTTAATGAATATGTAACAGTTTGAAGGGCACTTAAGTTAACACTAACATGAATAGAATTGCGCCTCTGGCAAAATTGCTAAGTGCCCAGTGCTGTTTGCCTTTGCTCTCCTAATAAATATCCAATATTATACTGCTAAAATTTCAGCTCGTGACTTCATTTATAACAGGGGTGTAGGGAACGAGGAGAAGCTGCGGGAGCTGGGCTGGCTCAGATGGACACGAGGAGGAGGCTGCCCCGAGGCTCCGGCACAGCCGCAGCCCGGGAAAGCCGGCCGGGCCCGGGCGAACAGCCCGTCCCGTGAGCGCGGGGGGATCCCCATCCCCGGCAGGGCCCGACGGGCGCGGGCGCGGCCCCCGGCACCGGCTGCGGCTTCCTCTGCACCCTCTGCCCGCAGCGACCCGCGGGGCCGGGCAGCACCTCAGCCGCGTCCCGCTCCGTCCCATCCCTCTCCACACTGTCCCGTCCCGTCCCGCCCCACTCCATACCCTACCCTACCCTATCCTGTCCATTCCATTCCATTCCATTCCATTCCATTCCGTTCCATCCCATTCCGTTCTACCCCATCCCATCCCTACCTGCCCGCCCGGAAGTGCCGCTGCTGGCGCCGGGAAGCGCGTCCTGCGCACGCGCAGCTCACAGAGCGGTAACCTGGCAGCGCTCTCCGCGCATGCGCAGTCCGTACGGCGGATCCGAGGGGCGCGCCCCGCGCATGCGCAGTGCCCCCGCTCCCGCGGGATGCTGTCGCTGCCGCCGCGGCTTCGCCTCCTCCTCCGTGAGGGGCTCCCTCAGGACCCCCCTCAGGATCCCCCGTCCCAGCAGCGCCCTCAGCCCTCGCCGCCCTTCACCTTCGCCCCCCGCCGCCTGCGCCTCGGCCCCCAACACCCGCTGTTCGAGGTGAGGCGGCCCCGCGCGGCTGTGCGGTGGCCGCTCCCTGCACGGCTTCCCCCGGAGCAGAAGGGTTTGCGCTGTGTTTTGCAGCCCTGCGCGCCCGCCCACAGCCGCTCTCTGCTCCTCTCTAGGATGGGGACGTGCACAGGCACCTCTACCTGCAGGGCGTCCTCACCAGCCTCGAGGAGGTGGCCGAGAGACCCAAGTAAGTGAGGCAGTCTCGTCGCCACAGCTGCGGGCGAGCTCTGAGTCCGTCTGTCATGGAATCGAGGAGTGGTTTGGGTTGGAAAGGTCCTTAAAGATCATCTTATTCCACCCCCCTGCCATGGGCAGGGTCATCTTCCCCTATCCCAGGCTGCTCCAAGCCCCAGTGTCCGACCTGGCCTTGGGCACTGCCAGGGATCCAGGGGGAGCCACAGCTGCTCTGGGCGGCTGCTGCTGCAGCTGGGACAGCTCCAGCCGGGAAGGCTACGCCTGGGGGAGAATCTTGGTCTTGCCCTTGTGTTTAAAACCCAGGAAGTACTTTTGAGTGTTGTGTGAGGTTCACCTATGGACGCCTCTTAAAAAAGCATTGGCACGACCTTGTCATCCACAACTGCAACTTTTAGGTCGACCAGCTGATTTATTACCTTGCTGCTTGTTTATTCTTCACCGAAGCACCATTTAACAGGAGGATGATCTAGATGATCCCGAAGCCACAATGGCTAATAAGTTTCCAATGGCAAATAAGTTTCCAACTGCCAGCACCGTCGTGATCTTCATTCCGTTGCACCTGGCATTTAATTTTAAGTATTAGTCACAAAAAGTGCTACAAGTATTGTGGCTGCAGGTGTGGGTCTAGTGGAAGGTGTCCCTGCCCATGGCAAGGTGTTGGAATGAGATGAGCTTTGTGGTCCCACCCAACCCAAACCATCCTGGGATTCTGTGATAAAGTCATCTAGAGGGGACATTTGCAGCTGAAATTTAGGCTCTAATTTAGCTTAAGGCGTGGATGTCCCGATTTCCCCACAGGGTGTCTGAGTTCAGCTGCCACATCTCCGGGTGCAGCCAGGTGTTTGACACGCTGGAGAGCTACGAGCACCACTACAACACCCTGCACAGGAACGTCTGCTCCTTCTGCAAGCGCTCCTTTCCCTCGGGGAACCTCTTGGACATCCACATCTTGGAGTGGCACGACTCCCTCTTCCAGATAATGGCTGAGAAGCAAAACATGGTGAGCTGCCACGCCCAGCCCTCGCCTCGTGGTTGGTGTGCACTTGTTTTTTTCCAGTGATGTCTTTTTGTCTTTCTCCCCCCTGCCTTTCAGTACCAGTGTCTGGTGGAAGGCTGCACGGAGAAGTTCAAGAGCAGCAAGGACAGGAAGGATCACTTGGTGACCGTGCACCTTTATCCTGCTGACTTTCGGTTTGACAGGCCCAAGAAGGTGAAAAGGTAGCTGCAGAACTTTCCTCCTGTCCTGCAAGGAAAGCGTGAGGGAATTGGGATTGCTCAGCCTGGAGAAGAGAAGCTCTGGGGTGAAATAACTGTGGCCTTCCAGGGCCTGAAAGGGCCGACAAGAAAGGGGGAGAGAGGCTCTTTTTAAGGGATGGAGTGCCAGGCCAAGGGGGAATGGCTTCACACTGCCAGAGGGGGTGTGGGAAGGAAGGAATCCATCCCAGCTGGACTTGTTTCCTCACGAAGTACCTTTCATTTCCTCGGCTCTGGGCTCGTGTGGCAGCTGCCGAGCCAGGATGTAAAATTTTGTCTCTGCAGCGGCTCCAAGCACACGAGCTCTCTCGCAGAGCAGGGCGCCAGCGTGCCCATGGATGTGAGCGTGGAGACGGCGGAGCAGTTCCACGGGAATCCCATGGAAACAGGGCCTGAGGAGAACATGGAGGTCTCTCAGCCTGCAGCCAGCCCCGGCCCCTCGCTGCCGGAGAAACGGCTGTACAAATCCAGGTGTGTACCTCGGCCTGCACGGGCAAAACGGGCTGGCACCGCTCCATCCTATCAGCCCTGTGCAGTGCCCACTGCAGCACAGCTTGGGGTGCTCCTGGGCTGGAGATAAAGCACACAGGAATCCCACGTGTGCTTCCAAAGCCAGTTTTGAAAGAGCAGAGTGTAAGGAAGGGCAGAACGTGGGTATGCCGTGGAAGCTGTGTTTGTCTGCCCACCTGATCTCTTCCCAAGGCGCTGCAGGATGCTGCTTCTGCTCTCCTGCTCCTCGCAATCAACCACTGCAACTGCCCAAGTGGTACATTAGGTAACACTTAGACCTGGTTGTGAAGAGGGGAGAGGCCTCCCGAATGGGAATGTGCAGAATACACAGGAAATCCAACCAGTATTTCACCCATTTTCAAAATTATTTGGTGATTTATATGCCCTGCTTCTCCCGTACCTTGCTCTTCCCTCTGGAAGTTTAAACTCTGGGAGCTTAAACTGCCACACAGAGCATAAAGCGTCCCAGTGAGCCTGTGAGGGGTGGGCTGTTAACATGGATTAAATCCTGTCTCCCTTTCCAGGATCCCATCCACAATTTGCTTTGGACAAGGTGCCACCCGAGGATTTAAAGGACCAAGGAAGAAAGTCTGAAGGTCAGTGCAGCAGATTTGTGTAAGATGAGCAGACGTGGAGCCAGGGCCACCAGGGATATTTCCAGTTCCCACTCCATGGAATAAACCACCCAACCAATTAAAGCTCTGCCAGCATTTGGGCACGGGTTCCTGATGTCAAGCAGAACCGGTACCACCTGACTGAGTTAAGAATCCTCAAGATTTTAGGAAGGGGAACCCAGAATGTGTGGTGAAGTGTTAAGGAGATTGTCCTGCAGCTGGGGCTGCACAGGATTGGGTGTTTTATTTTTTGCCTCTTGGGGAAAAAAATAGATTCAAGAAGCTACAAGGTGACAACATGACTGTATGGAAGCTGGAATCACTGAGAAAAGAAAAGGGGGAAAAAACCCCACTGGTCCTCAGTTCTGGCTTTCTCCATCTTGCTGAAGTCTCCTGTGCACCCTGGCACCTGCTCTGAAAGGTTTGTCTGGGTCAGGAGGAGCATTTCCACAGGGGGTGAAAATAAAGTGACTTCCAGCCAGGTGAATGAATAAAAGGATTTTTTACAAAATTGCTTTGCAGAGAATTTCAGTGCTATTCTGAAGCCCAGGCAGAGTCAGATGTGCAGAATGAACCTCCCTCCCTTTGCTGCAAATGCTGCCAAAATCAGGCTGGGATGGAGGTTGTTTTCCTTGTTGCCTTTCCCTTCCTTTGTAATCTCATCCTCCTGGAAAAAACTGGAAACACTGAGCCACTGGTCTTGGGGTTCTGGTGAACCCTGACACTCAAAAATTGTGCACAAGGGGAAGAAAAGAGGTTTCTGGACCAATGTTTATCCAAGAAGCTTAGAATCTATAATTGCAGTTTTTCCCTTCCCCCTCTCTGTGAGGAATAGAGGATCAAAGGGGCTTTGAAAAATCCTTGCAAATGGGAGCAGGGAATGATGTTTACGGAGATGTAGGAGATTTCCCAGTGAGTTTTTAAAAGCTTCGCTCTGTTTAAAACTCAGCCAGCTTGTCCAGCCCTAATCCCTGCTCCGTGGGCTCTGGAGAGTGCTGTCTCCAGCAGGCAAACCCCGTGACCAAGATCCCACATCTGCCCAGGGTCCTCTCAGCAGGGACCAAAAATCACTTCCCAACACTAAAGCCCCAAATGAGGCTTTTTCCCCGCACTGGGATATCTGGGAATGGGGAGCAGGCCCCACAGTGCCGGAGATGCCTGCAGGCTTTGGCATGTGATGGTAACAAAGGGCAGGCAGCAGCCCAGTCTGCTGAACCTTAGGTGTTCAGGTCCACGAGTTCTGACCTGGGAATTCCTTTGCCCCCAAGTCCAGAGTCCCTGAGTGCCTGCCCTGGCAATTGGGAAACAAATGGAAGTTACAGCCTCAGGGCTCCTGACTGGCTTTCTGCTGGGCCACCAGCTTTTCCCAGACTCCATGGGCAACAAAGTATTTCCCAGCTGGCCAGTGGCTGTCAAAAACCCTTATTTGAAGCCAACACTTGAATTTGCCCTTTTTCCTGACACACTCTGACATGATCCACACGGGGAAACAAGGTAACCTATGCCCTACGACAGGGAGAGGCTTTGGGTTCACACAGGCTTCCAGATCTTCAGGGGAAAAACAATGCACTGGGAAACAGTGGGGGCACTGAAAGTCCCCAAATCACCCGTGTCACTCCAATTGCAGGAGAGGTGAAGGCACCCCTGTGACAGAGGTGGATCCCACGCTGCCAGGGGTGGAAGAGAACAAAGGGAAGGGTCACAGCTGAGCCAGGAGCAGCTCGACCCCACAGCAGGAATGAGACAGCAGAGAAGGCGGAGTGCAGCCCCTGCCCGGGCAGCAGGGAGCAGCTGCACCTTTTCTGCGACATCCGGGACTCCCCACCCTCACAGAAGCTGCTGGAGCTTTTGGGGAGCGGTCTCCGGAGCGCATCCCCTTTCCCAAGACTGTGCATCAGCAGGACACCCACCTGCCTGCCCTGGGGAGCCCCTGGGTGCACAGGGATGTGCCATCACCCTGAGCAGCAGGACCTGCATCCACCCAGGGCCACCAGGCACCTGTGGGATGGGTGGCACCGGGACCTGGATCCACCCAGGGCCACCAGGGACGCGTGGGCTGGGCCGCCACGGGGCCGGGCAAAGTGCGGGGCAGGTGTGGCGAGAGGCAGCCATGGACAGGTAGGTCTCTGCCAGCCCTGGTGGGCATGAAGGGTGGGCAGGGTGGGTGCTGGGGGTCAGGGACAAGCTGTGGGCACAGGAACGGCTTGTGCCACCCTGTCTCTGCCATCTCTTCTCCAGCCTGAGGGCCGTGGGGCTCTGCAGCGTCACCGTCCTGCTGGGCACTGCCCTCCTCCTGCTGGCACCCGGCAGCACCCAGGTGAGCCCCCCTCAACCTGCCCTCCTGCTGCCCCTCTGATGAGGGGACCCACGCTGTGACCAGTGCCACCCCTCAGCACCCCTTTGTCTCCCCACAGGCTCTGAGCAGCTCCAGGTGGAAGGACCTGGCCACGGAGCAGGATGTGGCTGAGGAAATGTAAGAGGCACTCGCATCTGGCTTGTAAAAACCAGTAAAGCAAGACCCCAAAATGGGAAGCGTTTTGGGGGAGAATAAATGTCCCTTGTTGCTTTGTGCCCCCCAAAATTAAGGGGGGTCCCAGCTCCATCTCCTCTCCCCTCCCCTCAGATTACCCAAAATCCCTGAGCATCAAACTCCAGCTGGTTTCTCTATTCCTTCTGAGGAACAAATAGTCAAATTAGCCCCTTGGCTCCCTGAGATCCCAACTGCTGCTTCCTGGGCTGCGGGGAATCTCCCCGGGGTCCCTGCACTCTGGCGGGGTGGGATTCCCCTGGGGCAGGGTGGTCTTTGGCAACCTCTCCTCACTGATTTTGTCCCCCTCTTCCAGCGTCCTGGGTGTAGGAGCCATTGAGACACTGGAGGAGGGTGAACCAGGTATAAAGGTCTTTTCCAGCAGTGCCTGGGCTCAGAGGGGCCCACCCCAAGTCCAGGCAGGACCAGAAGAGGATCGTGACCACCTCCACCACCACCAAGATGATGCCAGGGAGGCCAGTGCCCGTGTGCCGTTCTGGATGCTGTCCCTGGAAGTGCAGAATGGCCCCGAGGAGGATCGTGACCACCTCTACCACCCCCAGGATGACGCCAGGGAGGCTGACACCTACAGGCCACCCCGGATGCTGTCCGTGGAGGTGCAGAACGGCCCGGAGGAGGACCGTGACCACATCTACCACAGCTGAGTGGAGATGTGCCCGGGCTGCGAAATGAGGGGTGGGAGCCACCCCTGGGGCTTCCTGGGGGAATTTGCCCCTCCCTGCCCAGCCTTGAGCCTCACCAATAAACCCACTCCCCTCTCCACATCCTGACAGGCCCTCATTGCTGCCAGAAACCTGCTGCTAAGTGCAGGGCCTCCAAACCTGCAGGAACCCCCCGAGGATTACCCCAAGATGCCAGGCAGGGTGAGGATGATGCCCTGGGACAGGAGACTCAGCCCATCATCCTGTAGGCAGTACAGCCCAGGTGAGGCCGAGGGCAGGCAAACCCAGCGCTTCGGTGCCACAGGCTGTCCCCTTCCTGGGGGACACGTGGACCTGTGCTCCACGAGGCTGCTCTCGCCCAGCCCAGCGTCGGAGAGCAGTGGGATGGAGCATGGGGGGTCCCAGTGAACCCCAACATTTCCCAGCTAAGGCAGGACCTCGCAGCAAGGATGCCCCATCTCCCGGCAGCACCTAGAAAACCCTTTAATAGCGAAGGCAGAGGTGGTCCCCACTCGGTGGCTGTCACCCCGAGCAAGCGTCGCTCGCCGACGGGTCCCGGTCCCCTCTGCGGGGTAAGGCAGGGGGTGGGCGGGCTGCAGGTGGCCGTGGGGACCTGCACCACCCCAGGGACCTGCACCTCCCGGGCTCAGCTGTCGGTGAAGTTGGCCTTGCGCTTCTCCACGAACGCCGTCATCCCCTCCTTGCGGTCACTCTGGGACAAGCAGAGAGGTGAGGTTTGGGGGGGCCGCAGCGGTCCTGTTATCCCTCATGCCATGGGGCCGATCCCCCTACTCACGGTGGCGAAGGTGGCGTAAAAGAGGCGCTTCTCTGTCCTGTTCCCCTCTGTCAGCGTCGTTTCGAAGGCTGAAAGCAAGGGGGAAGTTGGGGAGACCCCTCTGCCTGGCCTCGCAGCCCCCCCCAGAGGGTTCCCAGTGGGCCCACAGCCCCTACCAGCATTGACTGACTCCTTTGCCATGGCAGCCACCAGCTTGGAGTTGCTGGCAATCTTCTCAGCGCAGGCAATGGCTGCGTCCAGCAGCTTCTCCACAGGGTAGACCTTGCTGACCAGACCTAGGATGGGCAGGGGGAAGTGGGGGGATGGCTCCCCGCCAGACCCCTGCCGTGCCAGGGCTGTCCCGTGCCCCTACCTGCCTCCTTTGCCTCCTTGGCTGAAATCCGGTCCCCGGTGAGGACCATCTCCATTGCCAGCGACTTCCCCACTGCCCTGGTCAGCCTCTGCGTCCCGCCGGCACCTGGGGCATTTAGGGAAGGGAAAGGTTCAGAGAGGGACACCTGGGTGTCCCCACCCCAGCTGGGATGGCAGCCCCTGGCAGGTGCCTGCTGCTCACCTGGGATGGTTCCCAGCAGGATTTCGGGCTGCCCGAACTGCGCCTTCTCCCCGGCGTAGATGATGTCGCACATCATGGCCAGCTCGCACCCGCCTCCCAGCTGGGACAGGGGAGGCGGAGATGGGTCAGGGGGTGCTGGGGTGGGGGCAGGGGGCGCAGGGAGCTGTGGGGGACACTCACGGCGTAGCCATTGACGGCGGCGATGAGGGGTTTGCGGACGATGGGGACCTTGTCCCACCCGGCGAGGAAGCCGCTGTGGTAGCACTCCTGGAAGGTTTTATTCTGCATCTCCTTGATGTCCGCGCCAGCTGCAAAGGGAAGTGCAGTGGGACACCGACCCCTCCAAAACTCTGGGGTGAGGAGAGGCCCCCGTCCTACCTGCGAAGGCTTTCTGGCTGCCGGTGAGGACGATGGCTCCCACCTCCGGGTCGCTCTCCATGGCCTCCAGCGCCCGCCGCAGCTCCGCCATGAGCCCCTCGCAGAGCGCATTGAGCGCCTGTGGCCGGTTCAGCTGGATCAGCCCCACGTTCTTCTGTGCCCCTGTCTTCTGCACCAGCAGGTACTGGAACGCGGTCCCTGCCCGCCGCACCAGCACCGGCCCGTCAGCTCACCGGCTGCCGGGCACCGGGCAGACCCCCGGCCACCCTCGGCAACGCCTGGCCACCGTCACTGCGTGCTATTTAAAGGCGACCTTGGTGCCAGCGGTCACCGGGAGCCGGCGGGACGTCACCGGGGGCTCGGCTCGGAGGAGCTCCCGGTGCCACCCTGGCCCGCGAAGACGCAGCCCCGTGACCACCCTGCGCTGGGACAGCGTGCGTGGTCCGGGCACCCAGTGCTGGGATCTGGTGCACGGTCCAGGGACCCCGGTGCCCTGGCATGCGGTGCCACTGCCCATACATGGCGCAGGGCCCCGGTGCCCGGTGTCGGGCTCTCGTGCGCAGCTCAGGAACCACGTGCAACTCGCTGGGCACATGCCCGGTGCTGGCACCGTACCTTGTACTGGGTCCCCGTGCCCGGTGCCGCGGCCCTGGTGCACAGCCCAGGGACTCCGTGCCCGGCGCTGGGACTGTACACGGAGTAGGGACGCGGTGCCCGGTGCCGTGGCCTGG
>VXBT01014057.1:90943-119313 GCA_013400235.1 Oriolus oriolus
GCCGCTGGCACCGCCCGCCGCCAACGGCACCGCCCCGGCAGCGGCCCGGGCCGCCGCGGGAGCCCGGCAGGGAGCGAGGGATGGAGGGAGCGAGGGATGGAGGGAGGCCGCTGGGTCCCGGTGCACTGACGAACCAGCTGCCTGCGCCCGCGGAGGGCAGGAGAAGGCCGGCGTGGGACAGGGGACCCCTCCTGGAGCAGGGGCAGCCCTGGCACCACCTCCCCACCCTCCTCCTCTCCCCATCCCGCTCCCGCTCCCGCTCATCCGCCTGATTCCGCGGCCGGCCGGCCCGGCACGGCGGAGGAGCCGTGGGTGCCCATCATCCCGCTGTCCCGGAACACGCGTCCCAGCAGAGCTGCCCCAAGGGCCCGTCCCAGCGCTCCCGCCCCCCGGGATTCCCAAACCTTCGTGAATACAGTGAGACTCTCCACTCCCAAGGCTGTCTCGTGGGTTTTTTTGCCAGCAAGCGTTCCTGCCGCCTGCCCAGGGGTGGGATAGGGTACTGGGATGTACTGGGATGCTCCCAGCTGGGACCCTCGGAGAACCCACTGTGCCACCCAGCTGTGCCAGCTGCCTCTGGGGTTACTGTGTCCCTGCTGGCCCAGGCAGCTTCCCGGAAAATATTCACGTGCAAGGAAGAGCTGGGAGTGTCGAGCACAGGCTCCTGAGAGCCCCTTTGAGCGTTTATTTTGGAGGGATTTCCCCCACCTGCAGGTTTGCAGCAAGCAGCAGGGTGGGAACACATGGCCTGGGGATATTGGCCTGGCAGCAGCTTCCTGGGGGGACGGTGGCCCTGCGACCCAGCCGGGGGCGTTTGGGGTCACCAGCTCCCGGGGGTGAGAGATGATCATTCCCAATGTGTCAGTGCTGAGCCAAGCAGCCGCTGCTGGGGACCTCTGGCCCCAACAATGCAGGCAAGTGACTGGCTCGGCCCAGATGGAGACCTCGCACTTCCCTGGGGACTTGTTTTGGGGAAAAAGGATTCTCCAAATCCAACCTGAACCCCCCTGGGCTGCAGTCTGGGGCCAGAACCCCTCGTTGCATCTGTTGCTGCTGCCGAGAAGGGTTTGGCCTCCTCCATCCCCTCCACCCCTTTCTGTGCCACGGCTGGAGGCTGCTCTCAGCCTGTCGCCCACAGCCCGACTCAACAGGTCCGGCTCCCTCCCAGCTCCTCAGGACTTGCGTGCTCTAACCCACAACCCACTGTGGGGTCATGCCAGGGTCCCCACGTCCCCTTGGCACAGCTCAGGGTCGGCACCATCACCCTGGGGCCCTTCCAGCAGGGCTGGTGGCTCTTGCCCGCCCCGGAGCCTCGGCCGACCCCGGCGCTGCTCTCCCAGCACGGGGCCACCGCTCCCTGAGGAGCTCCCAAGCAAGGAGGCTGGACCCCAGCAGCCAAGGGATGCGTGGGAAGCACCATCACCACAAGCGTGCCAGGCCAGCGGGAAGGAGGGGACAGCAGGGAGTGTCCCACCCCCTCCTCGGGCTGTGAGGGACAGGGGCCGGGCCGGCGGCACCGCCCCGGGGAGCCGCCGCTCTACCGGGACCCCTGCATCAGCCCCAGGATGCTGCTGTAGAGGCGCCCAGGGGCGTCCAGGCCCCAGACGAAGTCCCAGTGGCTCCAGTCGGGGATGTGGGTGTAGGTGACGAGGTGGGCGATGCGGGGCAGCAGCAGGCGGACGTCCCTCCAGTCGGCCGCCCAGTCCTCCCCTCCCGACCACACCGCCGTGGGCACCGGCATCTCCTCCACGCGGTACAAGGGCGGCGTGTCCTGGGGGGCGCGGGGGGCGCTCAGTGGGTCAGTCCCTGCAGGCCATTCTGTCCCTGCCCCACCCTGCACAGAGCCCCAGCTGCCCCGCTGCCGCTCCTACCTGCTGGTACACGGCTCGGTTCTCGCTGCCGTAGTCAAAGGCTTTGAACTCTCCCGATTTCAGCACCTGGGAGGAGAGCACGGATCTGCCGTGGGACGCCAGCGAGCGCCGCTGCGCGGGGCTGGCATCTCCCGGCCCCTCGAGGGATCCGTCATGAGAGGGTGCTCAGAAGGGCTTTGTGTAAGTCCCTGCCCATCTCCAGCCACGCCGGCTGGCTGCGGACAGGCAGGACAAGGAAAGCCTCTGGCGTCCTCACCCATGGGAGACCGCAGGGAGAGACAGCATCCCTGCAAAGCCAGGCTTTCCACCTTTTTTACAGGGGGATCCTTTGCCCTCCGGCTCCAGGCCTGTCCCTAGCCACGGGCTGACAAACCGAGGTGTTGCACGTGACTCCTTGACTGCCCTGGTGCCGTGGTCTTCCCTCTGAAACCCCGCTCACCCCCAGCTGTGTGTGCAGGGTGCTGCTGGAGTTCCTTCAACAGCCTGATCGCCCTTTGCCAGCTCCCGCTGCCTGTAACCTGGCTCTGCAAAGAGGCACACGGGTGAGGGCCTCCAGCCTGACCCTGTTCCCAGCAGGGCCAGTGCTGAAGCTGCAGAGTCCATCTCCAGGGTGTCCAGGACCCCTCTGGACAGGGGGAGATGTTGTTGGGTCCCTGTTTACCTCCTCATCCAGTTCCCCCAGCCTCTCCTTGGGCTCCTACCCACCAGCACCGCAGTGTCCCCGAGTTCTGCTTTGCCCAAACTGGGGGTCTCAGCATCCATTTGTGGCCTCCCCATCCTGTCCCTTGTCCTGTCTGGCACAGCAGTGTCCCCTGGTCCCCAGAGGCACCAGGGCAGCTCATCCTGCATCCAGCACCTCTTCTGCACCACCTCGTTTCTTGCTTTGCCTTCTCAGGAGCTGCCGATGTCCAAGTTCCCTGAGCTCTCCTGTCTGCCCTGGGCACAGCAGAGTGCCAGGGAAGGGGCCATGCCAGGGGTGAAGCATCTGCGTGTCAGGAGTCCTACCTGGGCCCAGTGCATCACGTTTTTGACAGAAGTGCTGTCGGGGTAGTGGGATGTGTACACGTCCAGCCGTGACTGCAAGGAAACACATCCCAGCTGTCAGTGCTTCCCAGCGGATGGGAGCGAGGGTGGCAGCTGCCAGGTGTTTCCCAGCACAGCCACTGCTGAGTCACGCTGCCTGAAGAGCTGGACCTGGTTCAGGAATGTAATTTTCATTAAAAACCGATTGCTGTGAGACAGCGCCAGGAGGAGAGTGGCAGGGATGAGGGACGAGCTCCCTGAAATGCCTCACCCGGGCGCAGGGGCTGTGCTCGAGGCCTCAGTGGCTCCCTGGGGTCACCCAGATGCTGCTTCAGCAGGTGGGTCAGAGCAGGGGCTGCACCCAGGGTGCTGGCAGTGACAAGCAGCCCTCATTCAGAGGTGTTACCAAGGCCCACCTGGCCACGGACAGAGCCCTCCTGACTCCCAGCAGGAGAAGCAGCGGGCGGAGGGACGCGTGCTGCCCACACAGGGTCTGTGAGCAGGCTGGGCAGGGGGGGTGGCCGAGCCGGCGGCCCTGGGACCCCGTCCCCACTGCAGTGGCACACCCACCATGTTGAGGTTCTTCTCGTTGTGGCCGCCCAGCAGGAAGAGGAGGTCGGCGCAGGGCCGGTGCAGCAGCGCGTGCCCGCACAGCTCCGGGAGAAACCGCCACAGCTTCCTCACGCGCAGGGACGCATCCGTCCTGCCCAGCAGCAGCTGCGGGAGCCAAGGCCTTTCCTGCCTTTCCCTGCCTGCAGCCCAGCCCCGGGGCCGTCCCACCATGCAGGGAACGTCCAGGGGTCCGACCCGCTCCCCCCTGCCCCACAGAGATGTGTGCAGCTGGTTGCAGGAGTTGATGCTGACTGAACACACGCCAGGGAAATCAATACTCACAACTCTCCTCTTTCCCCCCACCTTCCCCTCAAGCCCTGGATCTGTTTTTCATGGAATCAACACGGCAAAGCTGCTCTTTTCCCAATGTTTAGTCTAGGGCCCCTCCAAGTGACCCTGTATAAAGACCACGTTCATCCTACAGATGGAAGGAGGACGTGCGCTCAACAGAGTGGCAACCCAAGGCTGTATGTGCACCTGAATCGTGTCTGTGCTGATGAATGAGCAGGAATTAACTGTTTTCCGCTGCATCAGAGAGCCCCAGGGGCTGTGTCTGGGCACGATCCCTCCTCCAGAACCAGGGAGTTTTGGGGCAGAAGGGCACGGAGTAATCCCTTACCGGAATCATCTTGAGATTCTTGTCCAGGAGGAAGTGCATCTTCATGATGGGACTTCTGGCGTGCTTGGCTGTCACTACTGGAGCCAGGGCAAAAAACATTTTGACTTTCTGAGCCAGTTCGGGCATGGATGAAAACGCAATAAAGGCTGAGGAAACAGAAAAACAACCTCAAGCTTGCTCCATCTTTCCTCGGGCGTTTAATCCGAGGGCTCCCCTGGACCCAGGTCTGTTTAATTAATGATCTCCACTTGGGAATCTGCGCTCTCTTGCCACCTTCCTGCTAAACGCTGATGCAAGAGATGCCCAAAGGGAGGCAACACCTTCATTCCCTTGGCTGAGCAGGCACTTCAGTGCTTGTTGAGCCCGCACAGAGGGGCCCCCTCTGCTTTGTGCCGACAAACACCACAGCGAAGCCTTTCGAGTCAAGGCGGTGGGCAGCCCCTCGGAACGCACCGATCGTGCAGCCCTGGGAGTAGCCGACGTAGTGGAGCTGCCTCTGCCCCGTTCTCTGCAGCACGAAGTCGATGGCGGCCGGCAGGTCGTACATTGCCATCTCATGGAAGCTGCAACACACCAGCGGGACGCCTTGGTTCTGGGGCGGCGGCAGGAGGGAAAACTCACCTGCGGGGTTTGGCTGCCTCGCACTGCCCGGCTGAACATCCGGGGCCGATTTTCCCGGAGGAAATTCCCGGCACGGATCCTTCCTGCCGTGGCATCATCCTGCCCTGAAAGGGCTTAGTCCTCCCACGGTCGCGGTGAGCAGTAAATAGGCTGTGCGGCATCCCAGTGCCTTACCCAGCCTCTCCGCAGCCCCAGGGCTGCCTCCCACCAGCATCACTGCACCAGCTCTGCTCCTCGGGAGGGGAGCGGAGGGCCCGGCCCTGCCCGTGTGACCGTGGGTGGGACATGGCGAAGGGCAGACCGGCTGTGTGAGGTTTCCCTAAAAGCGTGTTTGGGAGCTTGGGCAACCTGCTCCGAGGATCAGCTCTGGAGAGGCAGTAGCAGCTTAAAAAGCCGTTCTCGGGGACGAGGGGCAGCAAGGTCTGGGAGAAGGGGAGGTGGCAGTGACACTTGCGGACACCTCAGCGGTGTCCCCGAGGTGACCCCCGGGGCAGGGCCGATGTCTGTGCGTGTCCCCGCGCAGGCAGCAGTGCCCCGTGCCCTCGGCAGCGGCGGGGAGGGGCTGGCACCGTGTCAGCAGGCAGGGCTGCTCCGCTCCCTGCATCCCCCCCGGGGGGGGGGGGCGCCCGGATCGGGTGCTCTGACTTGCCTGCTCGGAGGCAGAGAACACTGCTGGGCTTTTGCAACGCGCTCCAGCCCACCTGAAATCCCAGAACTCCACCTGGTCAGCCGAGAGGTGCTGGTGCCTGCGGGAGCAGCTCGTGCCCCGGCTGTTTCCCAGCCACACGTCGTAGCCAGAGTCTGCCAGGATGAAGCCGAGGCTGTTGTTAGCCAGATTTTCCACCCAGTGGCTGCCTTCTCCAAATATCCCGTGCTGGAGAAACACGACCGGCTTGGCCCCTGGGTGCAAAAGAAAGGGCACATTTGATCGTTTCATCGAACCAGGTTCCCTCTGTTCACTCACCACAAATTAAGGCCAGCAAAGCCTCTTCCTTGCACTGCCAGAGGACATGCGAAATGGGCATTTTGATGATGTCTCCTGGTGCTACAGCTTTGACTGTAACTTGGGGAAACCCCACAGATTCGGTGTTTTTGCTTTAACAGTGACAATTCCCCCGGCCTGGCCAGGTTCATCCATTCACCTGCTTATGTTCAGGGCTTTTTTTTGCGGGCTCTGAGTGAAATAGAGCCGTACCTCTGCTGCCAGGCTTTTCTCTTCCGTGAGGAATTCTGTTCAGGCGGATGTAGTAGCCATCACGAGTCAGAACTTCATACTCCTCGCCGGGGTACCCTCTGTGGCAGATGATTTGGCTCTGGGTGGGGGAGGAAAAACCCATGTGGAAAACTCCCCGTAGCCGAGGTGCCTGTCTGACTCGAAGAGCCCATCCCTCGGTAAAACCAGAGTTCTGGGACGTGGCTTTGCCCGGGGTGTCTCTGGACCAGCTGGGGACTTTTTGTGACAGAGGATGCTCTGTCCGAGTCCCGTCCCGGGGCTCTGCCCAAGGGAAGAGGAGACGCTCAGCCGTGGGAGGCTGCAGGGCTTGGAGTGGTGCCAAACGCGGCGATTGAGACCGAGAGGATTTAGTGACCCCGAGCCCGCTCTCCTGACGCCCGACACCGCTCTCCTGACGCCCGGCACCGCTCTCCTGACGCCCGGCAGCGCGCTCCTGACGCCCGACACCGCTCTCCTGACGCCCGGCAGCGACAGCAGCGTGTCCCATCAGGCTCCCAGCCGATGTGCCGGCTGATAAGGCGGTGGGGCTAAACCTGCCCAGCTGGGCCGACTGGAAGGGCAATGGGATGAACCCCGCAGGATTCACTGCAGGGCTCCCGGGGCTCCGCCTGAGCTTTATTTGCGCTGAAAACTCCCCAGATTGGGAAGTTTCCGCCCGGTGAAACCCAGCCGCGGTCCTGCCCGCGCGTCGCTGTGCGCTCCCTTTATCACAAGGCTGGCAGGAAAGGGGAACTGCAGCAAATTTATCGCCCACGTCCCGGCTCCAGCTAAACCCGGCTCCGCAGTCTCCCAGGGCTCGCCTGGACACGGCCCTGAGCGATTTGCTGCAGCCGAAGGAGAGGAGCCACGCACAAATCTCTACCCTCTGGGGAGACATCTGATCAAATCCAGTCTGGGATTTATCCCCATCTCTAACTGCCCTGCTGATAATTGCACTTAATTCTGCCGGGAGGAGGAGCAGCTTGTTAATGACGGCGTGGAGGCAGCGTCATATCGCGGCAGCTCAACACCACCGGCCCTCTCCACGTGTCCTCCAACCCTCTCTCCTCCGGCTGAACGTGCCCAGACTTTCAGACTGGAAATTCGGAGTTCTCCTGACTTACAACGTTCATGAGAGTCTCGGGGTTTAGAGCCTTTTTCTGCTCGGTGGCACCTTCGGAGTCCGTGGGTGCTTGTGTGAAAATCAGGATGGCAATGAACAGCCACATCTTGTGCCTGTGTAAATAATAACAGTAACAACAACAGAAATAATGATAATGATAGTAATAATAGGAATAGGAACAACAACAACAACAACAACAACAACAACAAAACCAGCAACACCAGTGTTGTTGTTATTATCGTTGTTGATTATTATTATTATCAGGATTGATATGAATGTTTGTTTCTACTTGGATGTGATGAGTTAAGTCCCTCACACATCTGAAGATCACACAGCAGTTTCTGGGCTGGGAACGCAGAGGGAACTCCCAATTTCAGTTTTCTTCATGGTCCACACGAGAATTTTTATACTCCTCTGAACAGACAGGGTCTGGTACTAGGCAGGACCTTTTTTTATATTTTTAGTGGCAAGGAGAAGAGAACCAGCTGTGCAATACAAGAACTAAACCAATACCATTGGGCCAGTTGTCTCACAGAGGAGATGAATCTGAAGGAGGAGTTTGTGCTATGGAAGGAACATGTTTAGGGTGGCTGGGCTATGACTGTGTCTGTACTTTTCCTGTTTTCTCTATTGCTTAGCTTTTGTACCCAAAACTGGCTGTAAACAGAAGGATCCTGTGAACTGAGACTAGTAGAGCCTCACAGGAAGGCTATTTGTTGAATAAGTGTAGCCTGAAAAAACCAGAAACCTTTTTGATCACCTTAGAGACTCCTGAGCTGAGCAGAGGTCTCTTTTTAATGCACACAGTTCATATCATGCATGATTTCTAATGTTTTGCCAGGCTCTCAAAAGTTAGACCTCAGCTTCAGCCCAGCAGCATCAACTGTGTGTTGCCTCTCTGCCTCCCTCCTTGTCCTCCCAGTGGATCCCCCACACCACGAGACTTCCCTGCCCCCTGAAACATCCCCAGCAAACCTCCCCGTGGCATCACCAAGATGCGAGTTAGGACCAAAAATAACCAAGAGCCACCGATGCTTTTGCCCCTGGGGACAGCTCCGAGAGGACACAAATCCGGGGGAAAATACATTACCAGGCAGAGCCCGCGGGCGCGTCCGGCCGGGCTGGTGGTGGCAGTGCTGGTGGCTCTGTCGTGGCCAGAGTTAAAAGGACCACGTTGTGTCAGAGCCCAGCCACGCTGGCACCCTGCTGTGCCTCGTCACGTGCGCCCTCCAATTAGCAGATGGGCGCTGATCACTGCTGCGGTCCCTCCCTCCGTGTGGCCGTGGCTTTCGTGCGTGCAAAGGATTGCAGTTTCCAGAGCCAGAGGAGGAATTCCAGCTATGGAGTTGCACCTTAAGCTCATGATAGCCACAGTGAAGAAAAATAATGCCAACAGCTTTTCTTTGTAAAGGGTCATTTCCTAACTCCCGGGGTCGTTTAGAAGCATTCCCAGTGCAACAAAAAAGCTTGGGCACAAAAATCCCACTACGCAGAGTCAGAGAGTCGTGGAATGGGACCCGTCTGGGTTGGAAGGACATTAAAGCTCATCTCATCCCACCCCTGCCATGGGCAGGGACACCTTCCACTGTCCCAGGCTGCTCCAAGCCCCAATGTCCAACCTGGCCTTGGGCACTGCCAGGGATCCAGGGGCAGCCACAGCTGCTCTGGGCACTCTGTGCCAGGGCCTGCCCACCCTCCCAGGGAACAATTCCTTCCCAATATCCCATCCAGCCCTGCCCTCTGGCACTGGGAAGCCATTCCCTGTGTCCTGTCCCTCCAGTTCCTGCTGCAGGGTCCCTCTCCAGTTTCCCTGTATCCCTTCAGGCCCTGGAAGGAGCTGTGAGGTCTCCACACAACCTTCTCCTCTCCTGGCTGAGCATTCCCAGCTCTCCCAGCCTGGCTCCACAGGGGAGGTGCTCCAGTGCCCTCAGCAGCTCAGTGGCCTCCTCTGGACCTGCTCCAACAGTTCCATGTCCTTCTTACTTTGGGAGCACCAGAGCTGTGCACAGAATTCCAGGGGGTCTCACCTGAGCACAGGGGCACAGGGGCAGAATCCCCCCTCCCCTGCTGCCCACACTGCTGCCTTCTAACTCCACTACTCATTAACTAGGAGAGGTGCTAAGTATCAGTAACAGTAGTAATAAAATAATAGTGACAGAGGCTGGAAAGGCAGCAGAGACTTTTCTGGCATCCTCAGGCTGTGGAATGAGGCCATCGGAGCAGTGTGTCAGTGCTGAGGTGAGCGTGTGATTCAGCAGCTGGAGTTATTCTGCCTGTGGTGGGAGGACAGAAGGTGCCAAAAAAAGCAGCTGGATTTTTGCTGAGGAACTCTTGTGTAGCTTGACCAAAGGGAGGAATGAAGACCTTTGAGGACTTGAAGGAGGTTAGGTTTAGGTGGGATATTGGGAAGGAATTGTTCCCTGGGAGGGTGGGCAGGCCCTGGCACAGGGTGCCCAGAGCAGCTGTGGCTGCCCCTGGATCCCTGGCAGTGCCCAAGGCCAGGCTGGACACTGGGGCTTGGAGCAGCCTGGGACGGTAGGAAGTGTCCCTGCCCATGGCAGGGGTGGGGTGAGGTGATCTCTAAGGTCCCTTCCAACCCAAACCACTCCAGAATTCCATGATTCTCAGAGGGGTGTGTGTCCAGGTGGGCTGCTCAAGGTGTGACATGGAAGGCAAGCGTTTCCAGCACACGAGTCATCCCTGTGCTTCCTGGGCTCGGCCCGAGGCCCAAACCCCATATTTTTCTTGGCCTCTAAGGCTCTGTAAGAATCAAGAGTTACATCCTCTGGCGTGATGTGTTGCTTCTGCACCTCGTCAGCTTCACACTCCACAGATATTAGGCAGCACTGCTGCTGGATGCCTTTCATTTCCTCGTTTGAGGCATCACAGGACTACAACCCCGCCTGCTGCTGGCACAACAGGAAGAGGAGCAGCCCATGGGATCAGCTGTGTCCCCGCTGCCGTGCCACAGGGCCAGGTCTGCCGCTGCTGAGTCACCTCCTCTGAGGCGCACCGTGGCGCGGGCAGCACCTTCCTCAGCCCTCAGCGCTCGCACTGGGCTTAATCATGTCCTGGGCTGTCCGTGCTCACCTCTCCTCCAACCCCTGCCCCGCTGCTCCTCCTGCTGCTCTCCCACACGTGCCAGCTACCAGACTCCTGGTCTCAGGCGTCCTGAGCTGGGAGAGGGAGTATCATCCTGGTTTTGGCAAGGAGAGAACGGCAGCTCTTGAGCAATCCCTGCCAGGCAAGCACAACTCCCTCGGAGATCATGGCTCAAG
Organism: Oriolus oriolus; assembly: GCA_013400235.1. Classification (NCBI taxonomy): domain Eukaryota; kingdom Metazoa; phylum Chordata; class Aves; order Passeriformes; family Corvidae; genus Oriolus; species Oriolus oriolus. The sequence continues at coordinate 101,304 of VXBT01014057.1, forward strand.
TTAAACCTGGTGAGGGAAGGAGCTTGTAGCTCTCCTAGTGTGAAGTCCCTTCAGCTAGGCTGGGATATCTCTGGTTCACACATTTAGTAGGGGTTTTGCTCGTGCTGGAGTTGCACGGTGCCGCTTGAGGAAGCAGCTGATCTTTTCACAACACCTCGTTAGAGTGGCTCCTGCAATCGCTTCATTCACTGTGATGGAACTGAATAAACAAAAGCGTAAACGTTCCTGAATGTGGATTGCGAAATAATGGAGATGTGATCACTGGTGGTTTTTCTCTGCTAATTCCTTCCCTGTGCCTGTGTTCAGAAGAGCCCAGAACAACCCTGAAGTTCTTGTGCTTCTTCCCTGATCTCTCTTCCTTGTACAGTTGGCTTTAAAGCTTATTTTACAGCTAAAAGAGTTTGGTTTGTGGGTGAACAGACCTGGGACAGCTTGGGCAAAATGTCTCAATAAAGAAATACCCACAGTTTTCAAACTCGGTGCCGTAGTGCTCTTGAGGTTATTTTCCAGCATATTGGAGAGAAGCTGGTCTGGCTCAGCTTTGCCAAAGCCCTGATCAGGGCTATCAGAGACCTTCAGGGAGCAGCAACACGTCCCACAGGACTTAGTCCAGGGTCAGGGATGATCACAGAACCACAGAACGAACCAGGCTGGAAAAGACCTTTGAGATCATCACGTCCGACCTGTGACCCAACACCTCCTCACCAACCAAACCCCGGCACCGAGTGCCACGTCCAGGCTTTGTCAAACCCCTCCGGGGACAGGGACTCCACCACCTCCCTGGGCACTCTTTCTTCAGTGAAGAACTTTCTCCTGATGTCCAGCCTGAACTTCCCTATGTGCAGCTTGAGGCTGTGTCCTCTCGTTCTGTCAGTGGCTGCCTGGGAGAAGAGCCGTGATGTCCAACACCGGCTTGTGAAGCTGTGGAGATTTATCCCATCCCCACCTGCTTGAAGTCCCACCAAATGAAAATGCAAGTCTCAAAGACCAGGGTGTCTCTGTCTGAGAGATTCATCTGACAAACTCAAAAGAAAACTTGAAAATTGCATGGGAAATGGCACAGAAATTGCTGCGAGTTCCTGAAACCAGAAAGCGAAGTGTTTTCAACCACATAAAAGTTGGATAAAAATCTAGCCAGCAATGCCTCTGGAAACTGTTGTCAGGCCACTAAGGATCAAAAAGACGTGAAAAGGCAGCACACCATCTGTCATAACTCGATGAAACCTTGTCCTAGATTAACCCTGGGACAAATAAGTTTCTAAATAACCCCACAGGCCAGCACGTTGCTTAAAGCAGGCACCAGAGCAATCTTTGGATTGCTTGCAAAAGCATCACTTCCCTTCAAGCCCGTGCCTGTGGGAAGGGGGCCGTGGTAGGGGTCCTCAGCACCTCCCCAGCCTGGGGCTGGCCCCGTGCTCCACTCCACAGGTGCTGTGTGTGCTGCACTGGCAGTGTGAGGGTGGGAAGGGAAGGGTCAGCCAGCACGGTGACACTGCCGTGCCCTGAGCGGGATGTGACACAGCCTTAAGGCCTCGTGGCCTCGTGTGACACCCTCTGCCTGAGCACATCTGGAGGGAAATTAAACAAGAGGCTGGGTGATCAACATCCTCCCCACACACGTGGAGGTGTGTGGCTGAGGCTGGTTTGCCCACACAGGGAGGGTGAGAAGGGTGGTGAAGGCTTTAGGCTGTGCTGGGAGGTCTGAGGGTGAGAGGTTGAACTGATCACCACGGACTGAGATATGTAGGACACTGATCTGCTGGAACCAGTCCAGAGAAGGCCACCAAATTGATCAGAGGGATGGAGCAGCTCTGCTGGGAGGAAAGGCTGGGAGAGCTGGGATTGTTCAGCCTGGAGAGGAGAAGCTCTGGGGTGACCTCACTGTGGCCTTCCAGGGCCTGAAGGAGCTGCAGGAAACCTGGAGAGAGACTCTTGACAAGGGATGGAGGGACAGGACACAGGGAATGGCTTCCCAGTGCCAGAGGGCAGGGCTGGATGGGATATTGGGAAGGAATTGTTCCCTGGGAGGGTGGGCAGGCCCTGGCACAGGGTGCCCAGAGCAGCTGTGGCTGCCCCTGGATCCCTGGCAGTGCCCAAGGCCAGGCTGGACACTGGGGCTTGGAGCAGCCTGGGACAGTGGGAGGGGTCCCTGCCATGGCAGGGGTGGCACTGGATGGGCTTTGAGGTCCCTTCCACCCAACCCATTCTGTGATTCCACGATTCTGTGGTACCCTGTGCAATCCCCACAGACCTGCCTGTCACAAGTTAAAGTCGGTGCTTTTAAACTAAACCTGCACAAACGGCAGGTGGGGATGTGGTGTGGTGGTGAGCACGGTGGGGTGTGATGACCTTAGGGGCCTCTTAAGGATTCTGTGACTCTAATTTCCTGCCAGCTTTTCAGAAGTCTGCTGGGGAAACATCTCTTTGGGTGTTTATTTGCCAAGGTGGAAAAGTCATCCTGCATTTGCATCGCCATCCGTGGCATGAGCACGGTGCAGTCCTGTAAGATGCTGCTGCAGGGCACAGCCCCGCTGTGAGCAGCTGATCACACAGGAGAAGATGTCATTACAAATACCCTAAGTGAGGCAGCTAATCGCTGGCAATGCAGGCAGATCCTATCTAACCTACAGCCTCATTCCTGCGCCTCGGGACTTCCTCACCCGGCCCTGTTTGCTCCTGTGGTCAGGTCCGGCTGTGAGGGCAGAAAGTGAAACACTTCACAGATGATAACTCAAGCAGATCCCACTGCAGCTGTCCCACAAGGTGCCACCAGTCCTGTGCCACCGCCTCCAGACACCTGGATGAATCTCTGCTGCTGAAACCCCACAGTCTGGCTCCGGAGAGCAGCTGAGCTGGGCTCGACACCCTCCTCACCACCCACCTCTTCCCTGCAGGGCACGGGGCGGGAGGTGCTGATGGCATCCTGGGCATCTGCCAGCATGAGCAGCCACTCATGGAAATTATCCCTGAGCAGGAGGAGCATTGGGCAAGCAGCTCTCCCTCCCCTGCATGTGGCAAGAGTGTGCTGAAAACTCCCACACCCACAGAACCCTGGAATGCTTTGGGTTGGAAGGGACCTCAAAGCCTGTCTCATTCCACCCCTTCCACTGTCCCAGGCTGCTCCAAGCCCCAGTGTCCAACCTGGCGTTGGACACTGCCAGGGATCCAGGGGCACCCACAGCTGCTCTGGGCACCCTGTGCCAGGGCCTGTCCACCCTCCCAGGGAACAGTTTCTCCAGAGTTTTAACCTCTAGTCAACAGTACAACCACACAGACCCCCGTAGAACCTATTTTTATTTATTTATTTATCATTATAATAATCACCATCATCATCATCATCATCATCATCATCATCATCATCATCATCATCATCATCATCATAATCATCATCATCATCATCATCATCATCATCATTATTATTATTATTATTATTATTATTATTATTATTATTATTATTATTATTATTATTAATACATCTCTGTGGAAAGAGGACCTTATCCTTTGCCCTGCTTGCTCCCAGTCCTATTTTAAGAAGATAGTTACACAAACAGGCAAATTCACAATTCCTCCTCCGATCAAGGTGTCATTAATAATTTAATCCAGAAGCTGAAAACAGATTTAGACTTGTTACTGCTTTCCACCACACCCTTCTTCTGTCTCCCACAAAAGCATTCCCTGAGAGGCAGCAAAAGGAGACCTTCCCAGCTGGGTTTGCTCCTTAGAGCTGCTTAAAGTGGTGCAAAATGTTGTTTCCTGGTAGAACTCACTGAAACTCCCTTGTGTATAAGCAAGATTATCCAAATCAGCATGAATCCGAGAAAGATGTTCCCTGTGCCAGTGAAATGGGCAGCTCTCACGGAAGAAAACCTGAGGCCACTCTTCACTGTCACCAGGCAGGATGTTCACAGCTCCTTCTGACTGTGGGCGAAGGCAGCGAACGTCCGGGTGTTGGGATCTTTGGTGCGGAAGCGGTGCCAGGAGGGGATGAAGCCCCACAGGATCCCTCCACCACGCGGTTCCATCCCAGCTCCCGCAGGACACCAGCGTCCGGGAGGGCACGGAGCTCCCGTCCCGCTGTTTGCAGCTGGGAACCCGAGCTCAAGGAGCCCAGAGTCGGCAATGGCCACCAGGAGCCGAATCCCGCTGAAGTTGGTTGCTGCTGGGAACCCGTGTGGGTGAGGCCCCTGGGAGCCTCGGGGCGTGAGGGCCGTGCTCGACTTCTGCACGGACCTCAGCCGACGGAACCTCAGCCCGGAGCGCTTTCCCAACCACCGGGCTGGCTGCTTTGCCTCTCTGGCCAGAGTAACACCAATCCAAACCAGGTGTAGCAGTTTGCTGAGCTTTCTCCCCCCCAGTTTTTCTTCACTTTTATTTGTTTTTGTTTTTCCCCCCCCCCAAATGAAAGAAGCCCCAGAAGTCATTGAGAAGCTGACAATCACCGCTCCAGCTCTAGGCGCTCTTCTCCATCAGGTCAAGCATTTCTTTGTACACCTGCTCGTAGACCTGCTTGCCCCAGAGGAAGTCAAAGTGCACGAATTCGGGGATGTACTTCGTGTAGGCCACGTTGGAGATGCGGGGCAGGGTGATGTTCACATCTTCAGGGGCTGAAATCCAGTCCTTGCCCCCGTACCAGGCAGCCAGTGGGGTTTTCATGTTCTCCAGCTCATAGAAGGGAGGAGTGCTCTGGAAGACAGGAGGCAGGTCAAGGGCAAGCCAAAAATTCAGAGTGTAGCCTGGTGGCTGCTTGGAATTTCTCCCTTATCCTGAGGGACAGGAGCAGAACTATCACCAGGGAGCCTCACCATGCCTTGGGCTCCTGTGCTTTTCACCAGAGGGTCAAAAAGTCATCACTGAGGGACTTTTTTTGGTGAGAAAGTTAGAAACCCGCTTTCGATAAATTCCATAAACACAGTGAAATAAGTAAATTCCATAAACACCGTGTAATTCATGGAATCACGGAATGGTTTGGGTTGGAATGGACCTCAAATATCATCTTGTTCCAGCCCCCTTGCCATGGGCATGGACCCCTTCCACTATCCCAGGTGGCTCAATGCTCCAAATTCAGCCTCAACCACTGCAATATTTTCAATGCAGTATTTGTTTGTCTTCTCTCCGAGCAAGGCTCTCTCTTACCTGGTTGTAATGAAGCACGTTGTCACTGCCGTAGTCGTAGTGCTTGAATTCCCCTGTCTGATAGAGCTGGGAAAGGGGGAGAGTTGTGTTTATCACCCCTGCATTGGAGGGGTCTCTCAGGGAGAGGTGACAAGGGACTGACTGCACTGCTCCCTCCTGCCACCAAGGCTCAGGGAGGAGGTGTTTGACATCTGGTGCTGGATTTTGGGAGGAGAGCTCAGCCTGGAAACCCACAGGGAAGCAGCTGCTGTACAACCAAGAGCCTCAAGGGAGACGTGGATCAGACCTTTGGGCAGATCTTTGTGTGCTGTGGCCAGTGCCATTGGCAGGAGGACGTGAGCTGAATGTTTTCAGTAATGAGTTGTATAATTAGTGATCTTACCGACCCTCAGCCTCTACTCTGGCACCTCCTGTCCTGGCTCATCACCAGGCTTTGTTCCTCCTACCAGCCCCAAGGACTCTTGGACCTCTTTTGTGGGAATAAATCACTTCAGGGCAGCTTTCCTCTCTCTCCCTCTCACAGCTCTGCAGGAGGAGCGGTGGGGGATGATTCCCAACCCCTGGGCAGAGAGAGGAGAACAGGAATGTTACCTGGCGCCAGTGCAACATGTTTTTTAGGGATGTGGAGTCAGGGTAGCGGGCCAGGTAGATGTCGACGCGGCTCTGCAAGAAACCGTTGGAGAGGTTTATTCCCCGCCCCAAAAAAATCCACGTTGGAAATGAAACTGATCCCGTCTGTAGCCACACGAGCCTCCCTCACAGGCTCCCACAGAGCTGAGAGCTCCCTGCAGCCCGCTGAGCGATTCCCATGGGATGCTGTAGGGGTCTGCCTGGTTTCCAAGGCGAAGTAAGGCCCCATGGCTCGTGCTCAGGATCCTTCTGCAAAGACAAAGCTCAGCTCCTGGCAGTAGCTCTACGTGTTGTTCCTAGTGTGTTTCCTTCTCGGAATACTAAGGAATTACACCAGCGCTTTCCTTGAGAAACCCTCACCCTGGTGCCTCCAGCCTGAATTTTTCTACCAGTCGAAGGCATGAAAGGCCATGTGGAGGCAGCAGGTCGACAGCTCGGGCTCGGACAGTGAGAACCCGGATCTCTGGGGAGGGAAGCTGGGGTGCACGTACCACGTTCAGGCTGCTGGTAAACCCGCCGGGCAGGTAGAACACCAAAGAGCACAGGCTTTTCAGCATGGGGTAGGTGCACAGACTGGAAATCACTTGCTTCAGGATCTCGTCCTTATCAAAGACCACTGTGTGTCCTAAAATGAGCTGTGGAAGTCAGAGGGGTGGATCAGTGGGGTTCACGTTCCTTTCTGCCTCCAGGCGCTCCCCACCTCTTTGCTCACCCCTGAAAGCTGCTGACAGCTTTGCTGTGCTTCGTCATTTTGGCTTTTCAGAAACGGCCAAGGCCCTGGAAGAGCCCTGACCTTCCTAGGTGAGGTTTCTCCTAGGAGAAGGGGCCCAAAACCAATCCCTGTCAATAGTTCTTCCCTGACTGAGGCTGGACAGGAAGATGATTTAAGGCTCAGAGCACAGGCACAAACACGGAGGGCAGGGAGACGGAGGTGATGCATGAGCACCGCGTGTCTCAGGCCACCTCCCAGCCCCTCCTGCCCCTCACACCTCACGTGTGGTGAGGACGTACCTTGATCAGCACCTCGGGAAGGTCAAACACCCTGACCAAGGGTGACTTCATGTTTGAGTTCACGGTGATCGGGGCCAAAGCGAAAAACATCTTGATTTTGCGATCCAGCTCAGGAATGGATGAGAAGGCGATGAAACCTGCGTGAGGCGGAAGGAAGCAGACCCTGCCCTGCTGTTTCTGAGGGAGCTGTTGGCTCCCAGCTGTGTGTGGCCATCTGAAGACCTCTCAGAGGTGGCTCTAGCAGGTCGGGCTCTGGCTGCAATGGGATGCACCCGGTTTGGGGCTGCCCCTGCTCAAAACCCTCCTGTTAAAGCCATGACCTGCTCTTTTCCCTTTTGTTGTTTGGAAGTGCCTGGACAACACCCTCCCTGAGCAAGGTTTTAGGAACACTCCCAGACTGGGGGTGCACAGCTGATGTGACTCTGCCAGGCCTGCTCTCCTCCTCAGTACCTGTGGTGGTGCCTTGGGAATAAGCCACGTAGTACAGCTGCTCCTGCCTCGTCTTCTGCAGGATGTAGTTGATGGTCGCTGGAAGGTCGTACATGGCCATTTCATGGAAGCTGCAGGGGAGACAGGCACATGGCAAAGTCACCCTTGCTGACCTTGCCGTGGCTGCTTGGGTGCAGGCAAGAGCTCTGGCAGGAATGGGCAACCCAGATTCTGCCCACTGGCAGAGAGTGTGGAGCACCCCTCCTCCAGTCTGCAGACACTGCTGAGGGTACCAGGGACCTGCTCACCCTCCAGTTCCATGGAAAATACCTGTAAGCCGAGTATTCCTGGTGGTAGAACTCAAACTCCTTGTGTTTCCGTGACCAGCTGTTCCCCCGGCTGTTCCCGATCCAGACGTCGTAGCCGGCGTCGGCGAGGACGAAGCCCAGGCTGGTGTTGGGCAAGTTGGTGACCCAGTTGCTTCCCTCCAACACCAGCCCATGCTGCAGGAGGACCACGGCCTTTGGAGCTGGAGGAAGAAGAGGAGGAATCATTTTCTCCGCCAGCAAAGTTGATCATTCACATCCGGGTATTGCTGTGGCAGCATGCCCTGGGAAGTGACACCAGCGCAGGGACACGGCCCCCTCTGTCCTCAGCCTCTCTGGGGAGGTGTTTCTGAAGAAGGCTCTTGGGTCACCCCAGGGCAGAGATGGAAATCTGGGGGTTTTTTACACTTATTTGCCATGTCCATATGCCAGTCCTCCTGCTTCCCAGGGGAAGGACACACTGCCAGGAACAGGGTGTCACCCCACCATCACTGTGAAACAGGGGCTTCAGTGAAGAACAGGAAGGTCTCAAAATGGCATTGGGTTGGACACAGGAAGGATCCAAAGTGGTGAGATGGCACTGGATTGGCCACCTGGTTTGGTTTCCTTTCCTGGTAAGTGGCTTTTTGCTGCTCCACTGCCTGGTTCTGAGCTGAGGTAAAACCTGGGGCAAGATTTCTCTGTCCCCTTCATTCTCCTTCCTCTTTGGAGCAAATCCTCTCAGAACAAGAAGGTCAGCATGGCGGGCTCCTGCGTTTCTTCTGCTCCCAAGGCTATTTGCCTGATTTTTCCTCCAGGGAAAGCTGCCTCCTGGAGGGCCCAGCCCCTGGTGAGGCTGCCTTGACCGTGGCTTCTCCAGCCCAGCAAAGCTGTCAGGGTGCCCGGAGCAGGCAGAGCTTCCTGCGGCACTTACGGGGACAGAACATGTTGGATGCCTGCGCCTCTGCCCCGTGGGAGATGCTGAAGCTCTCCGGGTTGTCTCTGCCGTGGGGGATCCTCTGCAGGGTGAGGTAGTAGCCATCGTCTGTCACCACCTCGTGCTCCTCGTAGGGGTACCCGTGGTACTGCACAATTTCGCCCTGTGGGAAGGGAAGGACAGCGTGGGACAGTCCCCAGGGAGGGAGGGAGGGTCTCTGTCCCGAGGGGGGGCAGGGCTTGGCTGGGCAAAGCCATCAGTGGTGGTGGTGACTCCAGGGGGAGGGTGGACTCGGGACCTCTCAGTCTCCCTTCCACCGACACTGTGGCGATGCCATGGCTTCAGCCAGAATTTTTGGCAGGTCCCTGAGCAGGTCTGGTGAAGAGCTGCCACTTCTTGTGTTGCAATCAAGAGCGGGGCAGCACAGACAGCTGAGCTCTGAGCCTGAGAGGGCTGTCCTGACCAAACCTTGGAACGAAGCCCCCCATAAACGTCTGCCATAAATCTCCGAGTGCGTGAGAACAGGGAGACAAATCTCTGATAAAACCCTGGTGTCAAACCTCGGCAAAGACACCCAGGGGCCGTGGGTCTTGCGCAGATCACGACGGCGCAGGCAACTTGCACAACCAAGCAGGGAAAGAAGGGACTTACAACATCCATGGACACCTCGGGGTTCGCTCCTGACTTTCCGGTGACGCACATGAAACAAGCAATGGTGAGGAGCAGCCACGTCATGGTGCTCTGCAAAACATCGTCACGAGCAGCGTGAGACACCGCGCTGGCACCGGCACGGGAGCTGGGGAGCTCTTTGGGAGTGCACTGCGCTTCCACCAGTGCTTTAACCTGACCCCTCAACAGGTGAAATGATTCTAAACTTGAAGTCCTCTGACTGGTTCTGAAAATGGCTCATTTTGCTAATCTTGGGCAAACCCAGAGTCCAAATTCCAGCGCATTTTAATCCCGCGTTCTCCGTCAGGCCCTCGCATTCAGAAGCACGCAGAAGTACAGGTACACCTGCATGTGCCCAGGCAAACCTGGCTTTTGAGGAGGGTGGTTATAGATTATTCATTTCAAATAATGTCTCACACAGTTGGAAGAATAGATTGTTTTGTCCCTCTGATGGCTGAACTAATGAGGAGTAAACCACCCAATTTCAAGTCGCAGGGCCGTGTTCTTAAGAAGAAATCAAATAACGTGGTTTGTTTGGGTTCTCCCAGTGTCTGAGAGAGACCCTGGGATACTCCTGGCTTGTTTTTGCAAACGTGAGTGAAATGCCATCTCAGGATACCCCTGAAATACCCTGAGTGAAACCCCAGGGTACCGCTGTTCTTCCTGGGAAGGGTTTTGAAACATCTGCTTCGGCTTGTTCCTACCACAAAACATCTTACTGCCACTTGATTTCACAGAAACTCAGAATGGCTGAGCTCTTTGGGTGGGAAGGGACCTTAGAGACCGTCCAGTTCCAACTCCCCAGACACACAGGAATGGGTAAATTTGTTGGAGGCAACCAATTCGCAGCAGAAATGCTGCCTCAGCTACTTAGAGGAGTTCAATCGCGTGGAGCAATTTAGCAGGGAGCTGCCGGATTCCTGCTGGGTGCCAGCGCCAGGTGTCTCACCCCGTGGTTCTCCGGGTGAAAGACAGGAGAACCGGGAGCAGGTTTCTGTCGCTTCCCGGCTGCCCCTCATCCTCCCCTTTCCCTGCTGCAGGAGGTGGTTTGGCACAGACAAGAGAGAAGAGAAAAGCCACCTGCTCCCTCTGCTGTCCCCGGAGCGGGTCAGGGCGAGGATCAGCGCATCTGCACCTCGGGACACCCCTCGGGCACCCTCCCGGCCACAGCACCGTCTCGGGATGGCTGTGCCCGGACGGGGGGACCCCATCTCCCAGGGCTCCCCACCATCCCCCCGAGCCCCCCAGGGTGCGACCTGGGGACGCCACCCCTCACTGGGTCGCCTGCCGCTCGGCTCCGCTCGGCTCTGGGCTCGTTGAGACCGAGCCTTTAGAAAAAGCAAGGAGAGACCGAGCACATCTCTGCGGCGCAGCTTCGGGAGGAGGGCATGCAAATCCCAGGGAAGAGCCTTGCTTGGGACGGCCCTTTCCTCTCAGCAGCCGGCTTTCCTTGGAAAAGCATTCCCGTCGGGGAGTGTCCCTGAGCTCAGCGGAGCCCGAGCGCCGCCGGTGAGCTGGGAGCGGTGCAGAGGGGTGACCCCTGGTCCCCCAGCACCGCCGCCTCTCCGAACGCTCCCAGCCCGCTCCCCGAGCAGGGACATTCCCTGGCAGCCACCTGCTGTCCCAGCCGGGGCTCCCCGGGCTGGGTGCCGCTGTCCCCGGGACGGCACCCGAGGAGCAGGGATTTACCTCGCTGCGGCAGCAGAGGTGCGGGAGCCTTTGTCTCCGGTGTCGCCGAGCCGAAGGTCGCTGCTGCCGGCGCACGCCGCTCGCACCGGGCTGTTATTGCCTCGGCTCCGCGGGCTCGGGAGCGTCACGGGCCGCCACTCCCTCCCAGCCCTCCTCCCTGAGCGCGGAATTCACCTGAGGGCTGGAGTCTGCTCCGCCAGGAGACACCCTCCCCGCCCGGGCTGGCTGGGGAATGTTTTCGAGGCACTGCAGAAGGGCTGAGAGCTGTAACAAATGGGTTATTTCCACCCGATGCAGTCGTTCGGCATCACCCGTGACCGCCGTGAAGGTGGGGCAGCCCCGGGCCTCTCCACCTGCGCTGGGACTGCCTTTGGTGCGCGGGGCTGGTGCCGGTGCCCTGGGTGCTGTGGGGTGAGCGGGACCAGCCTGGCTCATCCCAGCAAACCCCGGTGGGAAAGCCATCCAAGCCCCTTCTGGCTCTTCCCTCTGCCCTCCGGAGGGGAATGAGCCCGAAAATCCGGAACCTCCCGGTCCCCACTGTGACTTCAGGGGTGCTCTACAAAAAAAAAAAAAAANAAAAAAAAAAAAAAAAAAAAAAAAAGAAAAGAAAAATAAATCCATCCCCGGGGAGGGAAGGAGCTGTGGGTGGAGACTTCTCACCTCCCCAGGCTTCCCCTCTGCCCAGCCGGCGATGCCTTTGGCCGGGAGCTGCCCGGTGCCCGAGGAGGTCCCTGCAGGGACACCGAGGGGTGGCACGAGCCGTGGGTGTCAGTTTTGGCACCGCTGCCTTCGTGGCCACCTCTCCACCGGTTCCCTCAGTGCCCTGCATCCCTCCTGCAGTCAGTGCCCGTCCTGCAGTCTCGTCCAGCCACGCTCGCTTCGAGCCGAACAGGCTTTGGAAAGCCTCAACAACTCCACCTCCGTCTGGAGCTGTAATGACTGGCCTTCACCAAGGACTAGCTGCGAGCACTTCCAGAAGCCCTCCCAGCTGGCTCACCCTCAAATGAGCAGTGGCTCAGGGCCGAATCTGATTTTTCCCCTGCAGGGAGGGGAGGAAAGGTGGAAAACCAGGATCAAGTATGCCCAGACAAGAAAAAAACCACCCCTCCCTCCCTCCCAGCACCAAAAGGACTTGTCTTCCTCTTGGGGACAGGACATCAGAGAGGCTCCTGTGGCCACTCCTAGTCCTGGCATCAAGTTTGGGGCCACATTAGTAGGGAGCCCAGCAGGGTGAATCACTGCACAGATTATTAAGGCATGAGCAAATCAGAAAGAAAAAAAAACAACTGGGATAAAAATGAAGAATTCTGAGCCAAGCTCATTCCGCAGGTTTTAACAGTTATTTGATTTCCCTCTCGTAACAGCAAGCACCCTCTGGAAGGCACGGGGAGAGGAGGGGATTACTGCAAAGCAACCAGAGGGTGAGCTCTGGGCTGCCGTCCCACCAGTGCTGCTGCTGGGACAGGACTGGTGTGACCACGATGCCAGTCCTGGCAGGGAGCATCCCCCACGCACAGAGGGGGACCTGAGACCAGCTGCCCCACGCTGCTTTCACCTCAGGGTTTTTTTTCCTAAGTTTCCCCGCCCTTCAGCTTGCTGCTGTCTGGCCGTGTGGGCACTGAGGTCCTGGAGCGGCCCTAGTCCGTGGGACGGTGCTCTCCGGAGGAGCCCGGGGAGCCTGGGCAGCAGAGGGTGCTGTGAAGGTGCCGGTGAGGGAAACGAGCTCCTGCCCAAACCCTCACGAGAAGTGGGGCGCTTTGGGACAGCGAAAAACCCCAAACCCAACCAACCGTGGCTGTGCACGTCCCCTTGAGCGTGAGGTGGTTGTGTGGCCTGGCCGTGGGCTCCCGGGGCAGGAGCTCTGTGGGCATGAAGGATGGGAAAGGTCCCCGGAGGCTGCTGCCAGCCAGCATCACCACCATGCCCTGGCTGGCTTTGCTTTTCTTCTTCCTGCAGTTGTGGAGGACCAGGACGGGGAGAAATAAGCCCCTCCAGAAATCCTCTGTGCCTTTCAGATGGTTATAAAGGTTTTTGGCGTTCCTTCTGTGGCAGAGCAGGCGGGATGTTCCTCTCTGTGCGTGCAGCCAGTGCTGCTGAGTTTAATCCAGTGAGAAGCTTGGGCTCAGGCTTTCCTGCTTTGTCAGCAGCGGAATGTAAAGTCTGCTAGTGGAAAAATCCCACCCAACCCCAAACCCCAGGCCACCCCTGTCTGTGGTTTGCTTTCCTCCTCTGTCACCAGGGGGAGAAGCAAGGTTCTGTGCTGAGCTCCCTCGCTGCCTGAGCATTTCGCCGCTCCTGCCACCAAACCCCTCCCTCTGGAGATGTTTTGCAGACCACCACAGGTCGGCGGCGGGGTGGAAAGACCTCGCTGGCTTCAGGGAGAGGCAGCTGTCCCTTGGGTGCTGGGCTGAGAGTGGCAGAGCGGGGAGGTGTGGCCGTGGCGTGCTGGTCCAGCCCTGGACACGGATCTTTCCACCCGAGTGTCCCTCGGAGCCGCAGCTCCTGCTCGGTGGGCGAAAGCCCGTCCTGGCTCCAGCTGTGGACGCCTGCCTTGGAGCTGGGGGATGCCCCTGCCCCGGGGCTGCCCTGCTCACACGGCTCAGGCTGTTTCCTTGGGCACAGCCCGGCTTTCTGTGCTGCAGCTGTGCCTCTGGGGCTCTGTCTGTGCCTCTCCAAGCAGCACCCAGCCCCGCTGCCTGTGGGACCCCCTTGGATGGGGGGAATAAGCCACTGGGTCTGGCTGAGCCGACCCTGCTCCCCCAGCCTCTCCTGGTACCTCCACGCACCGTCTCGGGGCTCACCCCGATGTGGGGGTGTCCCAGTAGTCCCTGGGAACCCAAATCTGGATTCTGCATGGAGGTACAGCCTCCCCAGTGCCAGGCAGAGGGGATAATCCCCTCCCAGGGCTTGCATGTGCAACACATCTCCGTCTGGAGGGGAGCCGCAGGGCCAGGTATGGAGCCATCCCTCCCGAAAGTGGCCAAGCCTGTCCAGGAGGAGGCTTGAGGAGGCGGGGCAGGGGCTGCAGAAATAGCGGGGGAAGGCCGAGGGAGAGCTGCGGGCTCGCGGCTTGTCCGGAGAGGCGCGGAGGGGAGCGGGGATTTTGGGAGGGGAAGAACCTCTGAAGGACCAAGAAAGGCTCGGCAGGCTCCACCGAGGGAGGTGAAGGTGAGCCTGGAGGCCAGAACCTCCTCCCTGTGAGGACACAGGCACAGACCCGGCCCGACGCTGGCTGCCCTTCGTGGGGCTGTCCCCGCTCGCATCCCGGTGGGATCTGGCTTTGCTGCCCCTGGGGCGCTCTGGGGAGGAGCAGAAGGTCTGTGCAGCTCTGTCTGCAGAGCTCTGGGCACCTCACCTCCCGGCTGCCCCGCTCCGGCGGCAGCGGGGGACGCTGGGGCTGGTGCGAGCGCTGCAGGGAACCTGAAGGTGGTGAGCTGGGCTGGGGACAGGTTTGGGGGAGATCCCCCCAGCCACGGGGCTCCGGGGCGGTGGGGAGGAGCAGGTGACCTCGGGGGTCACTGGATGAGTGTTGGATGCCCAAGCTGTAGTAGCAGGGAAGCTGAGGAAGACTCATCATTTCTGCAGGTGGAGGCTGCCCCTAGGTGAGGTTGGAGATGAAGCCTGCTTTGTTCTCTGGCACTTCCCAGCATGGGTTTTGCTCTCTTTTCTTGGAGGAATGTCCAACTTTGCCCTGTCAGGTCCGTGCCTGGTGCTGCCCGAAGGGTCAGTCAGGGCAGGAAGCTCCTAACCCAGCACTGTGCCACCTCTCTGTAGCTGTCACCAGAGCAGCCTCCTTCCTGCAGGGCCTTGGCTGGGTGTGGGGAACAGCACCCACAGGCTCTGTAATTAAGCAGAGCTCCTGCAAAGGGCCACATCCTGCTCCTCCATTTAAATCCAGGGAAAAGCCCAAACAATAATTTTGCTGGTGAAAACCGCAGCAAACGCGTGTCCATCCAAGCCAGAGGCATTTTGCACTGACAGAGGAAATGCTCTGCTCAGCAGTGATACCGCCCCAGAGCAGGGCGAGCAGGAGGCTGGGATGGAGATGGAGACCCCAAGGGTCCCTTTCCCACCACCACTGCTCTCCTGGCAGGACGAGAGGTGATGGGCTGGGAAACGTGGCTGCAGGGGCCCGTGGGCTCAGAGCCACTGTGGAGGGCTGGTTGTCACCCCTGCCCACGGGAGACTGGCTTTGTACCCTTTGGATTTCCACTCTTGGGATGTCCACGCTGACAAAACTCAGTCAATGTCACGTGGAAGTGCTATTTCTTCCTCCTTTGCTGGGTGAGACCTGCCCCTTTCTTTCCAGCCCCGGCGTGCTCCCTGAGCCTGGTGCTGACGTGCAGAGCTGGCAGGTGTCCCCAGCAGGGACCTGGAAAGCCAGGGTGAGCAGCCAGTGACCTGTCTGGCAAGCCCAGAGCACAGGCACAGCAGCTGGAATCCCTCTGCCAAGGAAGGCCAAAACTGCAGCTCCCAGCTGGAGGCCTTGGTGCTCCAGGTGATGGGGACACTGCCCGGCCTTTGGGACGTGGCTCTTTGCTGCTGAGCTCACTCATGGGGCTGGAGAGGAGCCCTGGGCTGTGGGGCTGGGCAGGGACTGGGCTT
Organism: Oriolus oriolus; assembly: GCA_013400235.1. NCBI lineage: Eukaryota > Metazoa > Chordata > Aves > Passeriformes > Corvidae > Oriolus > Oriolus oriolus. Next base: position 116,712 of record VXBT01014057.1, read on the forward strand.
TCCAGTGTTGATGGACAAGTCCCAGCCTCTCTGGGTGGCTTTATAAGCCCAGAGGATCACTTCCCTCGGTGCCACCCACCCCGCCGACTGCACGGAGGGCCTGGAGCAGCAGGTCAGGTCGATGTGCAGTGTCTGCTCTCCTTCCAGCCCAGGCTGGTGCTGAAAGAAAGGATCCCAGCCGAGTCAAGAGGCTTTATTGTCCCTCCAGCTGCGCGTTTCGTGTGTGGAGAACTTGGTGGTCAGACATTTTCCTGGGTCCTCATCCATTTTGGCTCCGTGAAGGGGCTGGGGTTGCATCACCCGGGGCTGGTGCCTGGGGAACAGCAGCTCTGAGGAGGAGCAGGGACCACCTCTGCTCTCCCTCGCCCTGGTTGCCAGTGCCCTGGGATGCCAGGAGGAGTTGCTTCTGTCACTGCTGAGTGCTGGCTGGTGGCGCTCCCCCTGACACCTGTGGGCTTTGTGGCACAGCTTGTCACCGGTCACGGCCACCGTGGTGAGCCCCTGTAACATCTGGGGTGGGCAGCAGGGCCTTTGGCGTGGAGGCGACCTCCAGCACGTGGGAAATCTCAGTGCCACGGCTCAGGAGTGGGAGAGGGGGCGTTGGGAGGGGAAACTCTCATCACAGAATGTGCAGGAGCCGCAGGAAGCACAGGCCTGTGTGTGGGCTGTCGCAGGCCGTGGAGCAGTGGAAGGTCCCCTTGCACGTGGTGAAGTGCAGGGTTGGGTGCAGATCTAAGGGAGACAGACCACAGGGGCAGAATTTGGCAGGGGTTTGATGCCTCTCTGGGCAGGGGATGTGGCCCCGAGGGAAAGAAGCTCTTTCCTAAGCGACAAGCTCAACAAGAGGTCGCAATTGGTGTGAAACTCCTGTGGGTTTAGCCACAAGCAAACAGCACTGAGGATCACGTTGTTCTAAATCTGGCATCTCCTGATTCCTGAGCAAGCCTGGCTCCTCTGTACCCTGTAATCCACACCGAGGTGGTTATTTCAGCACTTTGGTGAGTCTCTGATGTCCTCAGGCATGGCCTGCAATGCCTTGCCTGCGTCTGCGTGCAGCTAAGCTGGGTGAGGAGGCGGCCACTGCAGCTCCTGCCTTCCTGCTGTCCTGCCCAGCTTCCTTCCACATGCAGGCTGGAGAACTAAAAGCATCTCAAAATGGTGATTCGCTCGGAGCCCAGCCCGCAGTCGTGGCCGGTGGTGTTGGGCAGCTGGGCAGGACTAGGGGAGGTCAGGTTTAGTGACGTGGTTTGTGTGCAGCAGCACGGACAGCCCGACCTCTCCTGCCCTCAGCCACCACAGCAGCTTCACCCCAGGACATCCCTGCTCACCTGTGCGGGGAGATGCAGGCACGGTGGTGGGGGTGGGCTTGAGCACAGGACAAGGCTTGAGTCAGCGCTTCGCTTTCCTGCGAGAGAGGGAGCTTTTCCTGTGACCCACACGGTGCTCTGCACTGGGGGGGGGGAGGGTTGCTGTTTTCCTGAGCAGCCCAGGAAAGCTTTCCGTGCACCCCGACACCTCCTCTGGGAGGCAGAGAGCCATCTTTAGCTCCTGCAACTCGATCGTCAGGGAAATGGACTTTGGAAAATCTGTCCTCGAGTCTGGAACGCCTTGGGCTGGGTGCTGTGGATGGCTGGGCAGCCCAGGAGCACCTGGCAGGGAGCTGTAAAGCACCCAAGGCAGGGATGGAGCAGGGAAGCTCCTGCAGGGTGGAGCTCTGACACCACCCCTGCTGTTTGGGGGAGGATTCTTCCCCTGAAACGCTTTTCCTAAAAGCCTAAGGACTTCCCTGAGAGCACCCTGATGCTTTTCCCAGGCGGGGGGCGGTGGGAGGCTACTTGTCCCACACTGCAGGTGGAACTGGACTGAGTGGGAATGGTCAGCAGGAGAGGCTTGGGGTGGGTTCCAAACTTCACGGGGGGCTGGTGACACCGGCCCCCTGCAGCAGCATCAGGCTCTGGCTGTGCTGGGGCTGCACGGTGCTCCCCGTGCCCCTGGAGCACCCACAGCCATGCTCAGGAGCCCCGCTCTCCCCCAGGTGCTGCGGGCAGGTGAGATGTGGCTGCTGCTGGTGGCCCTGAGCCTGGCCCAGGGACTGGAAGATGCCATCCCCAGTGCTGACCTAATGCACAACCCCGAGAGGTTCATGAACATCGTGAGTGCCACCTGCGGGACCCGGGGGGTGTGCCCAAAGCCCTTCCCAAGGGACCAGCTCGGCTCGCCCCACCCCTGGCAGCTTCCCCTGGCCTCTCCCGGGGGGCTTGGGGCAGCAAACATCCCCCCAGCTGCACTGGGGTCACTCACTTCGTGCCCTCAGCCTGAGCTCGGCCTCTCCCTGCCCTTCCTCCAATTCCTTCAGATGGAGGTGACACCGGGGAACGTGGGTGACACTGGGGAACGTGGGTGACACAGGGGAACATGGGTGACACCGGGGAACGTGGGTGACACCGGGGCACGTGGGTGACACAGGGGAACGTGGGTGACACAGGGGAACATGGGTGACACCGGGGAGCGTGGGTGACACAGGGGAATGTGGGTGACACTGGGGAACGTGGGTGACACAGGGGAACATGGGTGACACCGGGGAACGTGGGTGACACCGGGG
>VXBT01014057.1:119650-138669 GCA_013400235.1 Oriolus oriolus
CCTTGAGCTGTCCCTGGGGATTCAGGAGCTCAGCATTGTGTTCTGCTGCACCTGAGCAGGGGCAGCGTGGCCCAGCAAGCCCGGGTGGGTCTTCCCCTGCAGCAAACCCTGGCCCGAGGTCCAAGGGCTGAGGGGCTGGGATGGCAAAAGCCCCCCAAACACAAAGTAGCACCAGCATAACCAGGGAAATAATGGGAGAAGGGAATGTTTGATGTGCAGCCTGCAGAAAACAGTGGCAGGATGCACAGGGGTGTGTCATTTCCATATGGGAAAGGTGTCTTCTTCTGTCACCTACCTGATATCTCCTCATCCAGGATCCAGGCCGCCCGTGCTGATAGTGCATGGGTTTTGTTTGGACGGTGGTGACTGGGTGGACAATTTCCCTGACAGCAGCCTGGCCTTCGTCCTGGCGGACGCGGGGTACGACGTCTGGATCGGGAACAACCGGGGCAACAGCTGGTCCCGCCGGCACCTCAACCTGTCCACCGCCTCCGAGGAGTTCTGGGATTTCAGGTCGGGGGCCACCAAGGACGGGGCTGGGGAGCTGGGCTGTCAGCGCTGAGCCCCGGGCGCCCGTGGGAGCTGGGGAGGGGGGAATCTCCTCCAGGCTCTCCCTTTGCCGCGCAGCTTCCACGAGATGGCCATGTACGACCTCCCGGCCATGGTGGACTTCATCTTGATGCAAACCGAGCAGGAGTGGCTGTTCTACGTCGGCCACGCTCAGGGCACCTCCCTGGGTGAGTGAGGAGCGGCGGGTGGGAGCAGGGCAGGAGGCGTCGGTGTCCATCCCAAACCGCAGGCTGCATCGGAGGGGTTTGCCACGTCCTGCCCACCTATCCCGGGCTGTGCTGGCATTCAGCAGCGGTTTTTGTTCAAACCCTGCACCTCAAACACGGGCTCTGGGCTGAGCTGGGGTTCTCGTCGTGATCTCGTGCTGCTTTCCAGGTTTCATAGCGTTTTCCAGCTTGCCACACCTGGCCAAGAAAATCAGACTCTTCCTTGCCCTGGCTCCTCTGTACACCTTCCACCATGCCCGGGGCCCCATTCTGGAGTTGTTCTTTGTGCCAGACCCGCTGCTCAAGGTACAGGAGGGGTCTGTGTGCGGTTACTCCTGAAATCCAGGGGCTTTTGGCAGCTCCTGCCCCCTGCATTGCCACTGTGCACTGATCCCGCACCTGCGGCGGGCGCTGGAGCTCCGAACATCATTCCTAACATTTCCTTGTGCTCTTGCAGGAAACTTTTGGGACCAGAGAGCTGGTTCTGGTAAGGAGGAAGGAGAAGTTGCTCCTGGTTGAGAAGTGCAGCAGGCCGCTGGCAGCCGAGGCGTGTACCGACATGATCTTCATCATCGGAGGGTTTGACAGGAAGAACCTGAACGTGGTGGGTGCACCAGGCTCTCAGTCCAGGTCACAACCCCCTCTGGTTTTCCTAGACACCTGGAGACAGCTAATGAGGCACAAAAATGAGTGCAAACCCCCAAAACAAGGTGTGAAAGGCAGCGGTTACTTGGAGATTTCCTGCAGTGGTGTCGGAGTGCTAAACCTGATGGAGTCTTTGGTAAGAGAGAATCACTTGTGGTCTCGTCCCTTAGGGAAAGGAAACTCCTGCCTCACTCTTGGCCAACATGCAACAAGTTTGCAGAAGAAAATGACCAAAGAATGACTGGACCAGTTTTATTTCCACTCTAAAATATTGATTAAGTGGCTTACCTTTGAAAGCTGCTTCTAGCTCTGAGCAGAATAAAGCTGCTAAAGAATAAAGAGCCTATAACTTTTATGTTGCAGTTATAAGAGAGAATGTTTGAGGTTTTTTGGCTAGACAGATTTTCATCCTTCCCAACTCACTCCGAAAATACTTTATTTTTCCTGTAGAGCCGACTGGATGTATACCTATCTCATTTTCCAGACTGTACATCAGTAAAAAATCTTCTGCACTGGGGACAGGTAGAGACTCTGATTTTATAACTACTTTAACTTTTTTTTCTTTTAATCTGCCAACATGGTATTTTCAAATGCTGCTTCATTCACCCTGGAGACAGGTAAGGAGGTAAAATCAAAGCCAAGAGATAAAAGGGATTTTTAAGCTGCTGTACCAAGGTGCCTCAAAAGCCACAGCTGTCAGGGGGGCTGATGCAGGGCATTACCTGGATTAACCCTTTGCCTCTGCCTTCCAGACTGCCAAAAGTGGGCAGTTCAAGCAGTTTGACTACGGGCTGAGAAACGTGGAGAAGTACAACCAGGTGAATGGGATGGGGCTGGCTGGGACTGGGACAGGGGATCACACCCCATCCATCCGAGCCCCCAGATAACAGGAGTGCTTTTCTCCTTCCCAGCCGACGCCGCCCTTATACAGCATCGAAGCCATGACGGTGCCCGTGGCCCTATGGACCGGGGGGCACGACTGGGTGACTCCCCCTGAGGAGACCCAGCGTTTGCTTCCCCACCTCAGTCACATCGTCTACCACAAGCACTTCCCCGACTGGAACCACTTCAACCACCACTGGGGCCTGGACGCGCCGCAGCGCATGTACAGGCGCATGGTGACCTTCATGAACACATGGGGGGGAAAGCCATGAATCCATCCGAGAACCCATCCATGAATGCATTGATTGAATCCATCCAAGAACCCATCCATGAATGCATTGATTGAATCCATCCATGAATGCATTGATTGAATCCATCCATGAATGCATTGATTGAATCCATCCATGAATGCATTGATTGAATCCATCCATGAATCCTTTGATGGAATCTATCCATAAATCCATCCGTGAATCCATCTATGAATCCATCCATGAATCCATTGAATGAATCTATCCATGAATCCACTGATTGAATCCACCCATGAATACACTGATTGAATCCATCCATGTGCTGCAAAGGGATGGAGGAGCTGCCCGTTCCCACCTGCCTGGGGGCACGGGCTTTGTGCGTGGGGTGCCCTCCTTAAAAATGTCTCCTGTCCCCCTGTTCCACACTGATTTCACGCTTTTGAATGCAATGCTGGGATTTCTGCCTGCCCTCTGTGACCGTAGAGATTGCACTGAAGTCTTGCAGCACAGCCAAGCTCCAGCCCTCGGCTTGCTGGGCTTGCTGGCTTTGCAGGAGATCTGCTGTGTTGGGTTTTTTCCTCAGCTTTTGCTGGCTCAGAGCATTGCAAGTGCGAAATCTTACTCCAGGAATCGAGCACGTGCTGTGGTTTGTGGGTTTAGGCACAGGAGGGGAGGAAAGGGACCTTGTGACAGCCACTGGTGGAAAGAGGCCACGTCTGGCCCAGGGGGCTCTGAGCTGGGCACAGCTGGCAGAGGGCAGAGAAGCAGGAGATTTTCCTCACCAGATCCTGCTCACTGTGCTGACTAAAGTCCAGAACCTGGTGATTTGCTGGTGATGAAATGTGCAAGGAGAGCTCGGAAAGGCTGAGCCCTTCCTCACCTCACAAATCCACCCAGCTATCCCTCTCCACTCACACGGCTTCTTGCCAAGCTTTTCTTGCTCATCTTGTTTAGCTCCTTACTGTTGAAATGAAAAAGAAAGTCGGGACTAGAGGAGTAAATTTCAGCCACTCTGTTTACCCTGGAGGAGTTAACTCGTTACTGACTCTCTGGAATCAAAGGTATATATATATTTTTTTTTTGGCCTAGATTTGTGCTGCATTAAACAGGCCAGGAATTGGTAGTGCCATGACTTAGTTTCGGGCTCTGGGGACAGCTGGCAAGGCTGAGCATCTCACTTTCTGGATTCTACCTTATCAGCAGGACTGCTCAGAGATAACCCCTGCAATCACCAGAGCCATTCATCTGCCAGCTTGTAGGAGCAGAGCAGCCCAGCACCAGGCTGGGTGAGTCCTCTGCATGTGCCTTTCACCTTGCCAGGGAGGGGAATGGCAGAGTACTGTCAGCAGCTGGCACCAGAAAGATCATCTGCATCAACAGGGCATCCTTGGTGTGCCCCAGTGACCAGAACTGAGCTATTTCTATATTGTCAGCAGCTCCAGGAGTCTGGAGAAAAACCTTGGTGTGCAAACCTGACCTGGTGGATGATGAGAAACAGCTTCTCAAGGTTTTCCAAGGAACAGAGATGCTGGTGCATCTCCCCACCTCGCTGGTGCCTGCCCAGCCAGCGGAGCCGCTCCTCAGGTGTGGTGGGCACGCTCGTGCTCAGCCCAGCAGCCCCATCTATTCATCACAAGGGATTCATTTATTCTGTTTATTGCAGGTTGTTTGTGTCAGACCCACCTCTGTGTTACCCGTGCTGGCCAGCAGTTGTTTGTGGAGCAGGATTCTGCCTGCAAGTCTCTGCACGTGGCAGAAGACACCCACAGCAGAAGGTTTTTGGACCTCCAGTCCAAAGAAAATAAAAATGGTGACGGTCGGGGCAGATTAAACCTCAGTGGGATTAATTTGCAACCTCTGCATCCCCCGCCTTTTAACACAGAGATAAATATGTTTAAAGGATAAAGCGTTGCTCTCTAACCCAAACTGACGTCAGCTGAGCAGCTTGTGGGGCTGCAAAGCCGGGCTCAAAGCACCGATCCTCATAAGGAAGGCATCTGGTGGTGCCACCAGCACCAGCAGCAGCCACGCTGCGGGGCTCTGCACGACACTGAGCCCAGCTCAGGCTCTGCAAAGCTATTCCAACCCCTGACCTGCATCTGAAGAGGGAAAGGAGAGGGATTCACTTCCAAGTCAGTCTGTCAACAGATTGCCTAATAACAGGTTGGCAAAAGTGAGGAATTGGCACACAGCATTTGGAGGCTGTCGCCAGCGATTTGCAACGCAGTGCTGAGGCTGAGGAGGGTGGATCACACCTGTGGTTAAGGCTGCACCCTCAAACAGCGCACTTCAGGTGCCTTTCTCAAGTGAAACAAAGCCAGGCTCCTGTTGTTCCATCCGCAAAACTTGAGAACTCAGAGTCCTGAGCGGTGTTTTTATATTGCTTCCCGATTCTTTCACAGAAGAACTGTCAGGAAAATTAATCCACAAACCCCAGAGGTTTATGTCCCAAAAGGAGACAGAGGAGTCCTGTCACTTTATTCGAATAAAGGGAGAGGCCATGGGGCATTCCCCTGGGGGCTCTCAAATTGTTGGAAGGCGCAGCCTCCTTTTTATCCTGATTTCCTGGCCGCATTTCCCTCTCTCTTTCCCCACTGGCTGAGGTACTTGAGAGATACAGACTTCCTGAACTGCTTAATACAAACCCCCTTTCTAATGTGTACCCCCCCAGCCCTTTTTCTTTTCCCATGGAATTTATGGTTCTTCCCATTGCTTCTTTCATCTCTCAGTATCTGCCTTTACCTATTAGCAAACTCACAGGTTGTTTGTAAAGACAAATTCCTCTCACTCCTTTCATCAATCAGTGGAATTCCTCCCATTGTTTCTTGGACCTCTCAGTATCTACCTTTTACCTGTCAGCAGACCCACGGTTCATTTGTAAAGACAAATCTCTCTCATTCCTTTCAGAATCAACCTGCTTGCTGCATCGGAGAAGCTCAGGAGCCCAGGGGCAGCTGACATTTTTTCCTGGTCTTTTAATTAAGAGAGCTGAACACATTTAAGAGGGAAAAAGGGTTTTACCTCGGTGTTTATTGAAGGATCCTCAGGGGTGCCGAAATGCACATCGAAATGCACCCCGAAATGCCCCCCGGAGAAATGGCCCCCCACGATGTGATGTGTGTGCAATTATAGGCCTTGCTAATTAGCACATCTATCAAAGATTGCCCAGGGAGGGACTCCAGCGAGACCCCTCAGCGAGGAACCTTCCCCTGGCTGGGCCTGGCTTTGTTTACAGAATGTGTTCTGGAGAGGCCCTCGGGGTCTGGGGTTTCCAGGGTGTTTGGGCTCTTGGCTTAACGGGATATTGGGTGTGAGGGAAGTGATCAAACTTAAAGAATTATAACTGTGTGGGCTAAAAACACTGAGAATACATAAAAGCTGCATAAGAGAGTGTATAAAAGGGGTATAAAAGAAAACGCAAAAAACCATCATGGCATCACAGCAGGTCTGGCTGTCACTGGTGCCACATCAGGCCTGGTTTGCTCCGTGGCAAAAGGCTGTTTATTTATTTAGCCTCTTATTTGGGGACAAACCCGCTGGCTCAGCGGGCTGCGGAGCCTGGCACAGCTCGGCTCCCACCGCCCCGTCCCGGCAGAGCAGCCTGGAGTGACGGAGCTCCTGCCCCTCCGTGTGCCCTGCGGTGCTCGCTGCCTGCCCAGCGCTCCCAGCGAGGGACAGCGGGCCGGGCAGCCGGGCAGGGACAGGGTGCCCACCCACGGGGGCAGTGCTGATGCCTACAGAGGCCAACCTGGAAACAAAGACCAGACGGGAGTGAGGGAATAAAGGTGGATATTTACTGGAAAGGCCTTCAGAGGCACACCCTGGGCAGGCCAAAGGCTGCACCCGAGATGGACCCCGAGTCACGAGTTCTTCACACTGTTGTAGGTTTGGTCCATTTGCAGATCAGCATAAATTCACCAATTAACCTTTAGCTAATGATGGAACTGCCCCTCAGCTCGCCCCCCTTCTCAAGGTGCTGGGTTACACATTTTGGGCCTGGGACGGGCTGGGTGTCCTTGGAGAGCAGGCCTGGAGAGGCTTTGTTATGTCTGTGTGAGCATGAGAGAGCAGCAGCTGCCAGGCTGCAAGGCAGCTCAGAGTCACACACTGGGAACACAGAATTTGAAAAATGTAAAAGCTAAACCCTAAGGCATCAGTGCCACCGGCCCCGTCACGGGAGCCGGGGTGGGATGAGGTCAGGGCGGCCACGGCCCCCTCCAGCTGGGACAGGACCATCGGGTGCCAGGCGCTGGTGGCAAACAGTGCCAGGAGAACCCTCCCAGGCTGGGAATTTGGGATTTCTGGCCTGCTGGGAGCAGAGGCAGGGAGTGCTGTGTCACCCTGGGGTGCCCCCTCTGTACCCTCCTGACCCTGGGGGATGATTTGGGGGTTCTTGGCTCATTTATTTCTGCACCTCCTGGGTCCTGCCACGTGCCATGCATCTCATCTGCAAATGTCTCCCGCTGCTGGCAGCTGATTTATTTTCATTCCAGCCAGGATTTGGGTCACAGCTTTGTTTCAGGGTTTTAAAAGGGAAAGAAAATATTTAGGCACTGCAAAAGGAGACAAAGCAACCAAGGAAAAGCCCTTTTGTCCCCATGGCAAAATACCAAGTGAAGCTGCATTTTTAAATTTTGGGTTTTTTTTGGCTTTGGGCAAATTATTTCTGCAGAACTGGAAGGAGAATTAAAAAAAAAAAAGAAGAGATGTGTTTAAACAGGATTAACTTAAGCAAGAATTTGTACTACAGAAAGATGCTTAAGGAATCTCATAAAGACAGAAAAGCAAACAATATCCAAATCCGATAATCTGATCACCTGATAAAATTTACAAGCAATTTTCTTAGTAGAGAGAGAAGTATTTACTGGAAATGGACTGTCTTGAACAAACTGAATAAACAGATTAGGTGAAGAGCATTACCTAAAAGACAATTTTACAGAAGGCTTCTTGGAATGAGGCGGGAGCTGCATACTTAGGGAGAAAATGGGTGAAAAAAGACCTAAATCGTGAATGATTTACTGCAACCGACGTGGCTTCGTGATACACCAGGAAACTGTAACGAATGCAAGCTTCTTTTCACAACTAAATGTCATTAAATCCTCATTTTGCTCGCTGACTTTGCTCCTCAGAGGAGAAGGGCTTGGGGCAGGACGGTGAGGGAAGCAGCAGGGCAGCAAACACGTCACCACAGTGTCCCTGCCAGTGGCTTTGCCCACAGCCCCCCGGGAAGCTTCTCCCCAACGGCAGTGGTCAGCAAGGCCAGCACAAGGATGTCCAGCGCCAGGGAGGAATCTCTGCCCCTCACTTCTGCCAAGGAATTCTAGCCAGGAATTCTGTTTGCAAAAATAACCCCCAGCAGCACTTGGAACGGCTGCTCTCCCCCAGATTTATTCTCTGCTGTCCCCCAAACCTCTCACTGACCCACTCGGCTTTTCAGGGCAGTGCAGGTCTTCCAGGAAATTTTAAAGGAAGCACGACAGACTGAAGGTCTGACCGTACTCCAGGGCATGATTTTGAGTAATTTCTCTGTGAAATATTGCTTTGCCTCACAGCTGGATTCTCCCTCCCTGAAAGAAGCTGATTTTTCTGGTGGTCGCACCACTGACGCGTTTATCGAGATTTTCTGATGGGCCTTGGCGTTTTGGCTGATAGAAACAGCCAAATGTTTTATTGCTCTAAAACAGCTGCCCTTCTTTCAGGCTAAAGAGAAAAATCATCAACACATCATGGCACCTCTGAGATCACCAGTCAATCTTACTACCAAAACCTCTCAGATAAACCCTAAGACACAGGCACTTTGTGAATACCCTAAACCCCCTTTTTTATTTGGGTTTTACTCATTCTGCACCAGAATCACACTCTGGACTGCCTGACTTGTAATTTTTTTTCAGGATTCATTCATTTCTCACCTCTCAGTTGCTGGAAGGAAAAAAAGAAAGCCCAAACCCACCCACATTAAAAATGTGATTAATTACGATTTTTATTGAATTCAAAACCACTAGTAGTGTTTGATCTCTAGGGAGAGTCCTTCCAGTGCCTGAAGGGAGAAGGATGGAGAGAAACTATTTACAAGGGCCTGGAAAACAGGACGGGGGGGGGAATGGCTTCCCAGGGCCAGAGGGCAGGGCTGGATGGGATATTGGGAAGGAATTGTTCCCTGGGAGGGTGGGCAGGCCCTGGCACAGGGTGCCCAGAGCAGCTGTGGCTGCCCCTGGATCCCTGGCAGTGCCCAAGGCCAGGCTGGACATTGGGGCTTGGAGCAGCCTGGGACAGTGGAAGGTGTCCCTGCCCATGGCAGGGGTGGCACTGGAAGAGTTTTAAGGTCCCTTCCCACCCAAAACATTCTGGGATCCTAATTCTGGTGTTTCTCGCCACAGATCTGTTGGATCTCCTCCTGACCCACCTTGATGGTTTTAGGCATAGCAGTGCCAGACCTGAGACAGCAATAATGAACTTTGTGTCACTTATAAAAGCACAACAAAAAAAAAAAAGAAAAATAAAAAGGAAAAAGAGGAAAAGAAAGGGGGAAAAGAAAGGCAGTGCAGTGCCAGCCAGGAATTGCAGGAAGGCTCCTCTCCCCACCCTGTCACCGCTCCAGTTAAAAGCAGAACATTTTAATCAACTACATTCAGGTGGTCCAAATAGAGGGAAATTTCAAATTCCTCCAGAGACAGCACTGATCTTATGAGACAAACCAGCAAAAAAATTGTGTGGGATCAAACCAGCATCTTTACGGGTGCTTCTTCATGATGTCGAGCATTTCCTGGTACAGAACCTCGGTGGCATCGAGGCCCAGCATGAAATCCATGTGGTTCCAGTGGGGAATCAGCTTGTGGTGCACCAGGTTCCTGAGCTGGGGCAGGAGGAGGGCGGTGTCCCGGGGGTCGGCCAGGCAGTCCTGCCCCGCGCTCCACGTGGCCGTCGGCACCTCCATGTCCTTCACGTCTTGGAGCGGCGGCCCCGCCTGGGGAGGTGGAAGAGGGGTTTCACAAACAAGAGACGTGGCTGGAATGCACCAAGTGATGCACCACGCGAGAGGGATTGCTGCTCTTTGGGAGTTAAAACTGGAACCCCTTTCTTCTTGCCGGAGAAACTGCAATAAAGATGCAGCATAGCCTTGTGCGCTACGATTTAGCCAGTTAATTTAATAAAAATTAATTAGTCAATTTGTTCTGCCCGGCTACAAGTTCTGGTTCTGGTACTACAGAAGGAGTTGATGAGGAGGCAGAACTCTGCCTGCCCCGATCTCACGCTGTTGGATCCTCCTGCTCCCAGCAGGAGGTTGGACTGGGGACCACTACAGGTCCCTTCCAGCCAGCCCTGCTGGGGTTTGTGGTGACACTTCACACCATCACCAGGGCTTCCTTCAGCCCTGTGACAAAAGGGAAGTGTTTGGCAGCAAGTTCTCGGAATTGAAACGCCTCTGGAGGGTTGTTTCAGCTCCACACCCTGAGGACTTGCCGTGAGGTGATTTGTCAGCAACATCTCTCGTTACCTGCAGTGTAATTAATCCAGTTAAGCAGCACGCTGTGTTCTGAACAATTTTTCTTGTTTAATGAAGAAGGAAGATTTTTTTTTTTTCTGTTCCAAGGCTTAACCACTATTTCAGAGATGAAACTTTTCCTAATATTCAGCCTGGTGTAACCTGAGACCGTTTCCCTTATCCTATGAAAAGCGGAAAGCATCTGACGTTTTATTCCATTTAAAAGGTATTTGCAAACTGGAACTGAGAATGGAAAGTGCTGTTGTTCCAAGCAGAGATCCTGACTTGCAGCTTGTGAAGAGAGGAGCACATTAAGAGGAGCCACACCAGGCAAGGATGGGAAGAGAACAGGGGCAGGGAAGGAAGCACCTCACCTGTCTGTAGCGAAGGCTGTTGTACGTGTGCCCCCCGTCAAAGGCTCTCAGTGCCCCACCATGGACTCCCTGCAGCAAATTCAGACATGCAGTGGTCTAAGTGAAATCACGGCTCTCTGGGGGTGCAGCCAGCCCTCAAAAGGCAAGCCTCAGGAGCTGGGTTTCATCACTGAACGGGCAGGATTTTCCAAGTGTGTCTCACAGGCCTGGCCCTAGGCCCGGCACAAGTAATTACTGCCATGGTTTTGGGCAGATGGACTGAGATTATGTTTCTAATGTTTGTGGGTAACACCGGGATGGGAAGAAATTAAAAGGTTATAGAAAGTGGGTTTGGAACTCTAAATGTTCCTTGTGGGCTGGAGAATTGGCCTGAAATGGCCCAAGCAAAGGGGAAAGGAGCCTCCGAGCATCTCTTGTCTGGCTGGAACAGGACTATCAGCAATACAAGGTCGGGGTGGCTGTGGTTTGATCCCTCCACTGAGCAGCAGCACTTCAGAAAATGGAGTGTGTGTTCTTGCTACAAACCCCACAAGGTTCTTCTGGGGTCCCTGGGCAGGAATTCCACCCTGGGAAGGAGCTGTGCCCTGAGTGCAGCCTGTGGCACACGCCTCAGTGAAGGTGCAGGGACTGAACCCTCAATCTACAAAAAATTGTGCAAATTTTTAGCTTGGGGAAGAGAAAAGGAGTGCAGCAGAACACAGCTGCAGTGTCAGAGGGCACTGGTGGTGGCTGTTCTCATGCCCACAAGGGGAAGAAGGAGAAATAGTCAGCTTTATGGGTAATAAGCTTGATTGGCTGCTGTCCAGAAGCATCTCTGCCACATTCTGACCACCAATGGCACTTGGGCTGCAGGGCAGGAGTGGAGCTGGTCTGCAATAGGACCCCTGGAATGTGCCTGCTGTGGATGCAGGGTCCTCAGCCCCAAGTGTTTCTCCTGACAGATCTGCTCCTTCAGGGCCGCTCGGCTCAAAAATCGGCCGAGCATTTTATGGAGGGGTGAAAACAAAACCAGCACAGGTCTGACAAAGGCGTGTCTTGCAGCAACCAGCTCAGCAGGCTGCCCACGAGGGACCAGTGCCACTCTGTGTGGCACAGGAGGGGACCTGGGAGGGTTTACCTGCAGCCAGTGGATGATGTTCTGGACCGAGGAGCCCGCCGGGGTGTGCCCTGCGTACACATCGAATCGGCTCTGCAAGGACACGAGCACACCTCGCAACAGGATTCACCTGGCTCCGCAAAACGGGGCACTGCCAAGGCTTGGTCCTTCAGAAGGACCCTCTGCAGGTTTATTCCCACATACCATGTTTGTGTTCTTCCAGTTAAACCCGAAAATCATGGCCAAGATGCTCTTGCAGACCTTCGAGCGGACACAGAACCTGGAGAGAAGCAGCTGCCCCAGGGCGGTGTGTGGTAGGAACTCCCTGGTGCCAAACATCTCCTGTAAAATTGAAAATGTACTCATCAAAGAGGAAGTCTGGTCATGCTTGTCCCCAAGGCAGCACCACTTTACAGGTTCTGTATTGAGGCTGCCGGTGGTGAAGCCTCCCTTGCACCCCGTTAAATGTTCCTGTTCCTTGTTTTTCATGGGCACGATCCCTTACATTCACTATGCCCTTGTGTCACATGGTAGGGCTCAGTTCACAGCCTCTGCACCAGTTTTATTCACCGACATTCTCATTCTGATTCTGCCAGAACACTGTGGGGAGCGAATTCCGGACGGGACTGAGAGGTTCTGCGGTGAGATGTGTGTTTTACTTCACCGTGAAAACGGAGCGCAGAGCTCCCCTCTCTGTGAATGACCCGAAATATTCCATGGGTAATTTCACAGTCCCCACAAAAAACTACATTTTGGCTGTGCAGAGCAGAGCGCAGACCAACCTTAAGCCCGTAGTCAGAAAAGAAGGCGAGCTTTCTGAACGGGCTCCGAGCAAATATCACCGTGGTCACCGGCGTGGTTTGGGAGAACACCTTGATCTTCCGAGCCAGCTGGGCCATAGTGGAAAAGGCTATGAAACCTGGAGAGAGGGGAGGAAAAAAAGCAGAAAAAGAAACGGTTTGCTCTTTCAAGGCACTCATGCTCACAGTTTAATGTCAGTGAGTTATTTTACAGACGTCTCGTGCTGTCGTCAAAAGGAGCCACTCACCTATGGTGGTGCCTTGGGAATGACCGATGTAATAGAGCTGTTCCTGCCCTGTTTTCTGCTCGATGAAGCTGATCACGGCTGGGAGATCGTATTTAGCCATCTCATCGAAGCTGCAACGGGAAGAGCAGGCGTCCTGCTGAGAGGGGCAGCACCTGCACCTGCACAGCCCTCACCAGCAAAGCACAAAGCCAGCAGGGGGGGCAGGACCACCCCACAAACTTCTTCACCCTACTGAGTTTTCACATGGGGATTTCACTCAAAATAAGCTGGATGTGCTTCAGTCCCGCCTGGTTCACTCATCCCCCAGCCAGGGCGGCGTGACCCTGACAGAACTCAGCTGCTCCTGAGATCCTCAAACCCATTTATTTACCTGAAAGCCCAGAATTCGTCCTGTTTGGGAGACAGGGCCAGGTGTCTCCGGGACCAGGTGTTCCCTCTGCTGTTTGCTATCCAGACGTCGTAGCCAGCGTCTGCGAGGATGAAGCCCAGGCTGCTGTTGGCCAGGTTGGTGAGCCAGCTGCTGCCTTCTCCGAGGAGACCGTGCTGCAGAAGCGCCACAGGTCTCACACCTGCAAGATAGGCAGCGGGATGGCTCTCTGGATTTTCAGTGCTGTCTGGCACCTTTTGAGACAGTTTCTGGAGTGTTATCCCCACAGCAGCCAAAATCTGTGGGGGCTTGTGTCGGTGTTCCCCTAGATTTCATTTAAAAAGCAGGTTTTTCTCCGTGGCAGCTGCACCATTATCTTGGCCTTTATCCCTAAAATCTCTGGCAGTGCTGGCAGAACTTGGGCTGCCCAGGGAGCTCTGTGGGCAAACACGGAGGAGCCCAGGGATGTGATGGGAAAAGTGCACTTTTTCATGGATCTAACCCCCTCTCCTGGTTACCCCCCCTCACAGGACAGGAGGGTCCCCTGGAGGCTCCTCAAGGCGTACCAAACCAGTCTGCTGACCCACCAAAAGGCTGCAGGAGCACATTTTGGGAGCCAGGCTCCCAGAAAAAACCCGAGCGTTATGGCCAGGATGGATGGGCTGCCTCTCTCTGCCGGGATTGCAGCCTGACCAGTCAGTGCTCAGGGCTCCATGAAGGGTGAGGGAACATCCCTGGCGAGGGATCAGCCTTCCCTACAAATTCTGCTCCGTCAGAACTGCTGCTGCAGATGCTGAGCCTGAGGGAGCCTTGCAAAGCCTCTTGCAGGAGCCCCGGTGAGCGGCTCGAGGTGTGCGTGTCCTGTCCGGCAGCAGTTTTACCTTGGCACCCGGCGTTTGCTCTCCCGCGAGGAATCCTGTTCAGCTGAAGGATGTAGCCATCCTCTGTCACCACGCTGTGCTCCTCGCTGGGGTACCCCCAGAAGGAGACCATTTCACTCTGCAACGAGGAGAAAGCCAATGATACCATTTTCAAGGCTCCTCCGGGGAAATCCCTAAATGTAACATGTAACTAGCGTTACTTAATGCTGGCTGTTTCCCAGACGCTTCCTGCCTCTGCTCCAGAGCCGTCACACTCACGATGTTCATCCCTGCCTCCGGGTTCTGAGGAAATGGGGAATTCAAGGAGCATTCCCCGGAGGCCATCCCGTGGAGCATGGACACCAGAGCTAGAGCCAGCCACATCCTCGCTGCGCCTGGAACAACACACCCACAGAGTCAGTGCCAGGGAAGCAGGGGCCGTGTCCAGCAGGGAGAGGAGAGGTGTGGGCAGGGAGACACCCAGGTAAGACTCAGACTCGGTCTGGTGGCCTGGATGACCACTTAAAAGTGTTAATGTACGTGGGGTTGCTGAGGAAACACATCTGAGCAGGGATATTTCCACAGGGAGGTGGGACGGAGCTTCAGGAATTCCAGTGAGAGGCCAGGCAACGGCCCTTGCAGTGCTCTGCAGACCACTGGGACCTGCAAGAGGTTAAAATCATAGAATCACAGAATGGTTTGGGTTGGGAGGGACCTTAAAGCCCCTCTCATTCCAACCCCCTTCCACCACCCCAGGCGTCCCAGAGCCCCATCCGACCTGGCCTCCATCCCACACAAAGGATGCAGGGTGTTACTTGTCTTATCAGTGACTGTGCAGCGCCACTTCTCCACCCTCTCTTCCCAGGAAAGGGGATGGCCAAGAGGCAGAGCTCTGTCCCATCACGCTGCTGTTTGCACCACCTGTTAACACCACTGCCCAAGCCTCCCCACGAGGGAGAGGGAGGATGAATAAGATCCAGCACTGCCTTCTCTCCCTAAATAGAAATAAAATCATGAAAAGAAAATCTCTAACTACTTGCTCTTCTTGATCATAGTGAAAAAGACAAGAACTGATTACAATTAATTCAGAGAAGGACATTTTTAAATGCAAATCTACATGCAAAATGGGGAGAGATATATCTTCCAGCAGACCTAGACGTCCCTTAATGACACTGGGTTTAACACGGCTCAAAAAAGCCCTCACTCAGTGTGCTGGAGACTGCAGCTGCCACAGGAGGTGGTGGAGGCAGGTGGGAGCAGCAGGTTCTGCACACAGGTGTGGGCAGGAGGTATCACAGCCAGGCACTGAAAGCTCTGGGCAGGCTCGCTGCCTCCAACAGCTGTGGACATCAGAGACCACAAGGCCACTGGGCAAAGAAAAATTGGGCTGGACCAGCCTCCAGAACCGACAGAGCAAATCAGATTTTGGTCTCCTGTTCTGAGGCAAAGATGGGCTGCCAGGCTGGCATGGTGAGTGCCGTTCTCAGCCGGGCTGAGAGCTGGCTCTGCCCGAGCTTTCCCCACACTCACCTGCACGGAAGGGAAGGCAGCCAGCCCCGCTGAGAGGTGGCACGGCTCCTGCAGGAGGACACGGGGAGATGTCAGTCCCTGGGGAGGATAGGCAGCGCAGGGAAGAGATGGCCAGCCCGCAGGAGATGGAGGGCGGCACGCGGCGGCAGCAGAGGATGGGCTGTCACCCCTGGCTGGTGCACGGAGCGGTGCTCTGTGTCCCTCTGGGGACAGCCCTATTTGAACTGGCTGCAGGGTGGGGTGGCAAGTGTAAACACCCTGAGATACAGAACATATGCAGCATTGGGTAACACCGCAGTTCAGAAAGTGCAGTTCCCCAGAATTTGTTTGTGGGGGCCGGTTAAATACTGTTTAGGCAGAGTCAGATAACTATGGACGTTTGGAGGTGGTTTCCATTGATAAAGTGGTTTAATTGGTATTGCTGAAGAAAGTTTCCATTTCAATGATGGTTTTATTTCTTTATTACAAGAGACATAATTAAGTCATTACAAGGGAAGATCAAAGTCTGAAATGGATTTCCAGTAACAGATCTTCTGGTTTAGATATTGTGATGTTTCTTGCTACACAAAGATGCCACATGTGAGATGGAGATTAAATCCCAGGCAACAGACTGAAAACATCTGTACTGGGTCAGGCAGGGATGGAGTTCCTGCTCCTCATAGCACAGGGTTGGGACGCAGCCAATTTGCCGTAGCAACACCCCGTACCTTGTCTTTCCCTCCACCCAGTTTTCTCAGATTTGCTCTCCCAGTTCCCTCCACCTGTCCCACTTTGGAGTGAGGGATGGAGCCAAGGAGCAGCTGTGTGGGAGCTCAGCTGTGGGCTGGGGTCAGGCCACCACAACACCCTTGTTCTTCACACCCTTTTGGGAAGGTATGAGGAGTACCTGAGCGCCTCATCCTACAAGTGCCCTGCCAGTGGGGAGAGTTATCCCTCTCCATCAGCTGTGCCAGGCCTGCGGCTGCCTCCTGCCCTCCCTTCCTAGATTGTTTTGCTCTGGAAATCACAGTGAAAGGTCAGTAGGGAAAGGTGTCTTCTGCCTGGAATGGGCCTGAGATGTGTCCGAGGCTTGCACTCAGGTCTGGCAGTTTGTCCCACTTCTGTAAACACACCGTAGAACAGGGGTTCCTAATTTACAGGTCTGGAGGTCAAGGGTGACTTTGTTTTGGGGTACTGAAGCCACCCTGCACCGAGTAAGACACCTCTGGCCTTCACCTTCTGAGGAAACAGATGATGGAAATCTACACTCCGGGGAAAGGGCAGAGCAGCGCTGGTCGCACTCATCTGGAGGCGCTGACAGGGGCAGGATGAAGGCTGCGCCCAAAGGAGACCTGCAGCACCTGAGCAGTGGGACATCATCACGGGTCTTACAGGATGCTCCGGCTCCCAAGGCTCACGTGCAGCTCCTGCCGGAGCAGCACCGCTGCAGAGGCTGAGCGGGATCCAGGAGAGTCCCTCGAACTTCACTGCAAGGCCAGACCTGCAAACCCAGCTCCCTCCACCTCCTGCTGCAGGGTCGCTGACAGTGTGCCAGCCCCTGGGGATCATCTCCACATCCCTCCAGCAGGCGTTCCAGAGCTGGACGGAGCACCTGGATGGGACCTGCCTTGCAGGGGTGACAACAGCCAGGCGGTCCCTCGTCCGCTCCCGCGGGCCAGCCCGAGGCTCTCCGTCCTTGCAGGGAGAGCACACTGCTGGCCCGTGTCCAGGCTGGTGCCTGCCGTCCTTCCCAGGTCCTTTCCAGCAAGGCTGTTGTGCCACGGCTCCCAATCCGTGTCCCCATGCCTGGCCCCCGTCCGGGGCCGCCTGCCACCAGCACATGCTTCAGGTGGGTGTTTAGCAGGAACAAGTCACACATCCGGAGCTCTCGCCCAGCTCCTGCAGCCCCCTCTTGCATCACTCCTGCTGCCTTTGCTGGCAGTCCCCACGTGCTCATCAGGTGAGCACAGAGCTTTTTCCACTGCAGTGGAACCTTCAGCACTGCCCATCATGCTCAAATTTAATAACCAAGTTTTCTATAAAATTACTGCCAGGGATTCTGTCTTAATTCTTGGCATTCCTCTTTTGGCCTCAACTCTTTAATTGTAATACTGCCTTAATATTCTACATCTAATAGGTGTTAGAAAGCATTCAAAGGAGATGATGGGGAAGGGTCTGGAGGGGCCACACGAGGGCTGGCCGAGGTCACTTGGTTTGTGCAGCTGGAGTAGACTGAGAGCAGAGCTCAGCGGGGGCTGCAGCTCCCAGCTCTGCTCCCTGGGACAGGGACAGCGCCCAGGGAATGCTGGAGCTGGGCCAGGGCAGGCTCAGGGTGGGAATTAGGGAAAGGTTCTTCCCCCAGAGGGTGCTGGGCACTGCCCAGGCTCCCCAGGGAATGGGCACGGCCCCGAGGCTGCCAGAGCTCCAGGAGTGTTTGGGCACCGCTGCCAGGGATGCCCAGGGTGGGATCGTTGGGGTGCCTGGGCAGGGCCTGGAGCTGGATCCATGATCTCTGTGGGTCCCTTACATCCCAGGATATTCTGTGGTTCTGTGGCTCTGTGACTGCCTTCCTGCCTGCTGCTCTGTGCAAGAAACTCTCCTGGACTCACAGGCATGCTGAGCTGGCAGTGAGGATCCAGGGGACCACCCATGCCATCAGCTGTTCCCCAGCACATCTCCCACGCAGAACCATTCGGTGGCCAAAAGGCCAAATATCTGTGAGGTTTGATAAATCTCCTTTTCACAAAGACACGAGCAAATGGTGGTGACAATGCCCTGCCCAGCCAGGCAGAAGTACAGCCCCACAGGTCCTGTAGGAGACGGCAGAATCTGGAGGGAGGCATCCGCAGCAGGCAGGGAATAGGGCAAGGTGCCAGCTGGTGTCCTCTGCAGGAGGTGCTGAGGAGGGGACACAGCCTCCTGAGGCTTCTATCCAGGGCACTGGTGTCAAGAAGAGAAAACCTCCCGCCGAATGGGAATTCACAGCTGTGAACTCTTACAGGCTGGAGAATCAGCCACACAGTCAATCTTTTCTTCTCCTTAAAAAAAAGCCCCAGGCTTAACACCTGTTCTCCTCCGTGGGTGCCCCACAACACACGGGCCGGGGAGACGGGGCCTCCCAGCTCTCTCCAGGAAGTCCCTGTTCAACACCACCTGCCCCGAGGTCACCTCGGAGCTGCCTTTGACGATGCGCATCACCAGCCCCTGCCTGTGCCTCACGCACAGCGAGCTCCGCAGAGGGGGACTTCACACCGACCTTTCGCTAAACACCTCCGCCAAGGCGCCGGGTTCTGGTGTCAGAACATCTCTGGAACGTCTCCTCTCACCCACGCAGCTGGGTAAGGGTAGCAACCCAAATCCTTCCCGCAGCTGCCCGCTCCCAGGGCTCTCAGGACGGGAGGTTGTTTTCCCGGGCAGAGGCACTGTCTGCTCTGGGCCCAGCAGCCCGCTTTCCTCACTCCGAGCCGCGGCGCCTCGCAAAACACCGGCCGGGTGCTGGAGACCATCCAGCGGCACCTTCTGGAAGGCGTCACAGCCCCAGCCGTTCCTGCTGGCTGGCACCTCCCGCTGGGCAGGATTTGATACGGAAGAGGCTGTTCAGTGGGGGTGGGTCAGACTCGGCTCCGGGGCACGCCTGGACCACCGGCACGGGGGTGTGACACGGGGGGGGTGACACACGGGGGGGTGACACACGGGGGTGTGACACAGGGGGGTGTGTGGCACACGGGGGG
>VXBT01014057.1:140354-166989 GCA_013400235.1 Oriolus oriolus
TCCCGCCCCGTCCCGCCCCCAGCGCTTCGGCCCCGTGCCGCTGATCCCGCCCGTGCCGCGGGTGTGGTGGCCCGGCGTGGGGACAGGGAGGGAGCCCGGTGCTGGGGCTCGCTGCAGTTGTAACCCCAGCCAGCACCGAACCCTGCAGCCGCCCGCCCGCTCGCTGCCCCGGGGGAGGAGTGGAAGCTGGGGAGCTCGCGGGTTGGGATGGNGGGTTGGGATGGAAGAGGCAGGGGTAGCTCCCCGTGCCTTGGGGAGGGGGACGCAGGGGTAGCAGCGTGTAAAACCGCAGACTTCGCGTGCAAAGAGGCAGGTGCGTTTCAGGCACCTGTGTCCAGCGGCTGGAATATTCCTGCACTCCGCGCTAGCCGTGGAGTTGGTGCTGGAGTTCGGAGCTCTGAGGAGCTGCGTGTTTTCCTCTGCTTGCGGGTCAAACCGCTGGCAGGTCCGTCGCAGCGAGCCTTGGTCTCGGGCAAAAGGCCGGGCCCGGTGCCATAGCGAGGTTGTTTGTTGTTTTATAGCTGTATTTGTGCGTAACCAGCCTTGAAACGCAGCCTGTTAAAATTCGAAAGTCAGGCTGTTCTCAGCTTTAATCGTGGAAAACGGAGCGAGTTTTCGTCCCTGTGTGTTTCTTCCTTTCAAGCTTCTACGAGGAGCTTCTGTCTCACGGCATCCTGAAGCCGCTGACCGCTCCCGTGGAAGGAATGGTGGTGAGAGAAGGCTCCTGCAATTACGTGGCGCCCCAGGGCATCTCCTCGGTTGTCAAATACTATTTAGAACAGTCAGGTAATGCTTTTGGATGCCTTTGTGTGAAGGGAGAGGTTCCAATGGTTGTGTTTTTGACGGTGCCTTTGAACGGTCTTCCGGATTTAAATCCCTGATGAGGATGTTTAAGTTCCTTGTTTGTTTATGCATGTCTGGAAGCCGCTGGGATGGATAAACGTGCCTGTGAGCTCTGTGAACTTCCAAGCCCTGCAGATAGAAAAGTCTCTATACAAGCAGAACATCTGCTGTGTGACGGGGGCAGAGGGGTGAGCTGCTCCCTGTGTTTTGGAGAAAGGATGTGAACCTGGGGGGTGGAGAGTCCTTTGGAAAAGGAGTTTAGACTTTCTAAGGACTGCCTTAGGTGTCATGGGCCAGAACCACGTGTACAGTTCAGTGACTAATTTAACCCTGCTTTGAAAAATTTGAGCTGTAAGAGAAGTCAGGCTTTGGTACTTCCATGCAATAGTTTTTGTATTTTTTTTAATCAGCTGTTTTTTTTAAAGCCTAATCTTGTAAATAATTAGCTGTGTTGCTGCCCTCTGGCAGTGGGAAGCCACTCCCCCTTGTCCTGTCACCCTGTCCCTTGTAAATAACTCTCTCTCTGCATTTTCCCTGTGGAATTCACTGCCACATGTGTTTAACTGCTGCTTTTCCCTTGCAGGTGCAGATGTGTCCTACGAGCAGCACGTAACTCACATCTCTCTCCGGGATGGGAGGTGGGAAGTCTCCAGGAGAGCAGGGCCCCCGGAACAGTTTGATGTGGTTATTCTTACCATGCCTGTCCCACAGATTCTCCAGCTGCAAGGTGACATTGTGAACAGTAAGTTCAGACCTCAAAATCGCAGGTATCTAATCCAAAATGGCAGTTGAGCATCTTGTGTGGCAAAAAACCCACTCAGCAGCCTGAGCTGCTTGATTATCCCGCCAGGACAGGGTGGAGCATGGTAGGAGGTGGGTAATTTCAAGGCCATGTGTGTGGCGTGTGACCAGTAGTACCTTGACAGCAAAAATATCTAAACAGACGAGTCAGTTTTGAATCTGATCTTTAATTTTTTTGCTGTCTGCTGAAGCAAGGCCTGTCTTTGTGCAGCTTGAAAGTAGTTACTGGATTGGACAAGTTTTCTTGAGCATTTCTGTAAAGAGAAGTGTTTTTATTACAACCTCTGATTTTAAGCTTTGTGCCCAAGTAGGTAAATATTCTGTAAGAACAGGACTTCTCTGCTATTTGCTGTTTTGTGAGCCCTCTTATTTCTCCTGTTCCTTTACCATGGAAAGCAATGGTGGGCCTGGCCCATCCTGTCTTGGCTAAGGTGGTCTGGTTAATAGGGACAGAAATAAAAATACAAAAATAGAAATAGGAAAGAGAAGAAGAGTAGAGGGAGTGTTTTTTCAGAGCCTTCCCAAGGTTCTGCCAGTCTGCATCTCAAGGCCTTCCCCAGCTGGCACTGATGTCATTGCAAATTGTTTTTCTGGGGGTAATTGAATCCTTTCTTGTCCAGAAAGCAGGCAGGTCCCCTTCAGAAGATGTAGCGAAGGTGAACAGTTCATTTCACTTGCTCTGGGGAGAGCTGGAGCTGTCAGATGCTTCTCACAACGTCCTCTCCTTCATCGTCTGTGTAACTGCAGGACTGACTTTTATCTGAGGGAATCCAGCAAGTTTTGTCTTCTCCTTCCCTTCTTCCTGTTTCTCTTCCCTTCTCTGCCTGTTCCCTGTGTGAGACCAGCTTCCAGATGTCCAGCCAGCTGTAAATTGTGGATCTCAGGCAGCGGGACTGACTCCCCATGCCCCGGAGTTCCTTGGCATGGGAGCCATTGGCATCTTTCCTCCTGTTTCTTTGGGCTAAGACCTAAGGGGAAGAACAGGTGAGGAGAGTGTTAGGAGGGTGTTTCAGAGCCTGAGCAGGGTGCAGTTTCAGGTCTGTTTTGACTTAGAGAGGGTCGGGTACATCACTGTGTGTCTAAATCTCGACCTGATTCTGACTGCACGTCCGAGAGCTGAGTTTTGCTGGCAGGGAAGGGGGCTTTCCCCGGACCCACCTCACTTGGGGTTTAAGATGCAATTTCGTGACAGCTGCTGAGAGGAATAGGCCTTCTCTCCCCTCCACACTGACACTTTTTAGTCATTTATACGCTCTGGTCTCCCAGATCCGGGGTAAACTCCGGTGGTTCTAGCAGGAGCCATATTTGTGCGCTCCCGGTAGCGATTCCAGCTGCTCCTGGAAGGGGAGGTTCCTGCTGCCTGTTGGAAACTTCCCCCTGGCTGTCACTGTGGGCGAGAGGGCTCCTGTTGCTGCTGTGGGATGGAACAGGAGATGTGCAGAGCTGGAGGAAGGGGAGGGCTGCCTCCTGTGTGGCCAGCGAGGGTCACGTGTGGCCACTCTGCCACGGCGGGCGAGCGGCTTAAAGGGCAGGGGACAGGATTTGGGAATACAGCTGCCTTCCCTGCTGGGCTGGAAGGCCCTTGCTGTGTAGAAGAAGGACTCTGGAGCTAAATGGGAGATGTGCCTGGGCAGGGTTGGTCTCAGGGTTGATCGCTGCTCTGGTTTGGGGTGAGGAGTGTCAGAGGAGCGAGTTCTGGCTGTCCCTGCACAGCTCTGCTTTTCAGCCTTCGCTGCTTCGGCGCAGCATCCCTGCTCTGGCAGCTGCCTGGCCACAGGCATTCATGGCTTTACACCTCTCCCACGTCCCCCGTGGTGTTCCTTCCCTTGCCCCCGCTGAGGGTGCTCTCTGGGATGCCTTTTGGGGTCGGTTTTGCCGGGGGTTGAGATGCTGGCTGGGGACCTGTGCCAGGGCCCTCTTGAGCCACTTGGGTATAATTGGATCTCCCAGTTCACAGCCAGATGAAGTTCTGAGTGGGCCTTACTGAGGTGTTGCTGGCATTAGCGTGTGGGTGAAGGCTGTGAGAGAGGAGAAGGAGCAGCTGGGTGGAGCAGGGTGCTTTGATCCATTCGTGAGGGTTGGAATTAGCCTTTGACATTGGTGTGTAAAAGAGCCTGGGTTGGAGAGTTCAAATGACTTGCCAGAGGTGGGAATTCACCCTTCCAGGAATTCACCATTTTCCTGTTTGAGGGAGGGGGTATTTTGCCTCCCGCATTTTTTTGAGAACAATTCTCGCTTATTTACACGATATTCGGAAAAGTAATATTTTGAAATGACCTCTCAAATTTCACATCCAGCGGCAAAGTCGCTGTTTTAATACTTAAACTCGGCAGACTAAACTAGACTGGATAGTTTTTGTGTCCTTTAACCTCTTAGATGAGCCGGAACATGATGTCATTGTGAAGCCGTGTGCTTTTAGGAGAAGGCAGAATTAAGTGGCCTTTGGCAACCTAAAATTACCATTTTATATGGGCTGTGTGAGAAATGAATGTTGCAGGTTTACTTCTCTTGTGAGTGAAAATCCAAGTCTTAGATTAATGGAGAAGTTAGTGTGTAAGCACACTCGACTTTTAAAAACAGATACAAAATAAATAATGTAATAAAGAGTGTGTTTTTATATATATATATATTTAAAAACCACCTTTATTGTCAACCTTTATTCATTCTTTCTACAATTACCACGCCCAAATAGGTGCAGCAGTTGCATATTTAGCAGCAGCAGAGCCAGAAGTGCTTCCAGCATGTCTTCCAGTAGCTGCTGGGTAAAGGGTTAACTCCTTGCAACATGTTTGGAACAACAATAGGTGGCAGCAATCAAATGATGTTTAGGACATTCAGCTTGAATAGCTAAATTAAATTTACTGCACTGATTCGGGCTTTGCATATTCTGGTAGTAAATATTGGGGTTGTGCAGAAGATAAAAGGGAAATGAATAAAAGGTTCTGAGGTTTGTAATGTCAGTTCAAGGAAAGGAATAAATTAAATTAGAAGTAGGATCTTTGCAAATGGAAGGACAAGATGTTGCAAATGTTCATCGTCCAGTAGTATTTCGGAGGTGCTGGACTGTTACATTGGTGGCTGATGCTGGAAAAATCCTAGATCTGTATCCCAGATTCCATATGATCACTGAGCAATGTGGCTCTTCCTGTGCGTTTCCAGATCAGGTGGACAAGCCTTCCTGTCAGTTCTGTGTTTTCCTTTGAGCCGTGTGGCAACACGGCAATTTAAGGTTGCAGCGATTTGCCGGAGTTTTTTTTTTTTTATTTGTGTGTTCAGAATGTTTTCATTATGTCTCTTTCCCTGGAATTTCAAATTACAGTTCTGCATGTTTAAGCTGCTAATAAAACAGGATGGCTTGGCTTTTGTTTCGAGCCTGACCTATTTTTTTTTTTCCCCATCTGTGTGAATGTCCCACATGTTTTAAATAATACAAGCTGATGAGAAGATACAAGTGAAACAAGGCTGTGTTTGCGTGGGAAGGCTTTATGATGTGAGTTAGGAAAGCACAACTCTGATAATTTTTCACGAGTCACAAGTCCTTGCTGAGTGGATGTGTTTATTTTTGGACAGCACGACGATAAATTCGGAATTCTGCGGTTCCAGTTCCAAGCAATCTGAGCAGGGCTTATCCAGCTTGGAGCTCTCATTACCTAACAGATCTGAAATGCCCAGTGTAAACATGTACACTGATTTGTTAGTCGCTTATCGGGGAGCTGAGGCCACAATGTGGGGATATTTGGGCTTTCTGGAAGCACGAGGAGTTCCTGGTTGTGATCCTTTTCAAACCTGTCCCTTGTGTGCCCTGGGAGCACCCCAGTGCTGCCTGAGGCTGTGGCAGGGGAAGGGCCTGTGGTGAATCCGGGTGACCCCCTGGGACGGGAGTGTCGGAGGTGGTGGCTGCGTTCTCAGGGCTGCGGCAGGAGCAGGGAGCATCCCTCTGCAGGAAACCCTCCTGCCCTGCCCGGCTCTGTTTGCAGGGTCCGGCCCCCCGAGCTTTCAGTCTGAAGCCATTCCCTGTGTCCTGTCCCTCCAGCCCTTGTAAAGAGGGTTTTTTTCCATCTTTCCTGCAGCTCCTTCAGGCCCTGCAAGGCCACAGTGAGGTCACCCCAAGGCTTCTCCTCTCCAGGCTGAACACCCCCAGCTCTCAGCCTTTCCTCCATCCCTCCGATCATCTCCGTGGCCTTCCTTTGGGAGGTTGCTTTTCTCTCGGCCAAAGATTTGGATTTGCTGCTGGAATGGTCTGACAGGCGCGAGGCAGGCAGGGAGGAGAAGGTGGGACTGCACATCTGGGGAGCAGGGGAGTGTCTGAGGAGGAGCAGCTGCCTTCAAAGCAGGCAGAGCCCTTCCGTGTTTGCTGCCTGCTGCAGCTCGGGTATAGCCTCTCTGAGGGAGTACTTCTAAAAATAAAGGCTGCTGGGGCTGGAGCTGCACATCAGGAGGAAAAAAATCAAAGTAGGCCGTGTGTATTCTTAAGCGTGTGTTTGACTTAGTCTGGTTTTAGGTGGTTTTTTAATATCTAGAGTGCTTATAATGGGCTTATTCTGCAGTTGTGGAGCACGCTGGCAGCCTGTCAAACACACTGATCCCAGAGGCCCTCTCCATCTGGGATGTGTGGGGATTAAACCCCGTGTGTGTGAGCACGAGAGGCCTGACAAGGAGAGTGAAATAGAATCTGTATTAGATAAGGGGCTACTTCGCATTTTGGTGTTGTCAGCCGGGGCTGCCTGCCTTGGGTGGGAAGCTGAAACTCTGATTTGACGGATCTCAGGGTGAAACAGAAGGAAGAACAAAATAGGCAGCTTCACGTCTTCAGGCTGGGTTCCCACTCCAGGAAGGCCCATGCTTAGGCCAGACCAGGGTGCCAGCTCTTAAAAACAAACCCTGCAGAGAGGGCGAGTCCCGCTCTGCCACAGCATCACCTCTTAGTGCCTGGAAGCATGGCAGAAGCATTTCTTGCAGCAGCCCCTGCTCCTGCCCCAGCTCCAGCTGCAGCGGCACCACTGCCTGTGGGACCACAGACACACGGTGCCCCCGCCCTTTCCACCCCAAAAAAGGGTGGGGGAGTTATTTTTAGCAGGCTCAGTGGTGTGATCCTCAGTTCACCATGTGGCCCGCAGACCTGCTGGCACGTTCTGCTCTTGCAGCGAGGGTCGGGGAGCAGCCCAGGGGCCGGGCGAGCGGCTGAGCCCGCTGAGTGCTCGCGATTCTGCGGTTGGAGTCCTAAGCTTGGGTTTCCTGTGCGGTCCCAGGAGGGATTTCAGAGCACCTGCACGTTCAGCTGGCAGCAGATTGTGCTGGTGGAGCTGAACCGGTTTGAAAAGAAGTTATTTCTGACATGTAAGGCAGTGCTGCTTTTGTGTGATGATGCTTGTGAGTCTGCCTGACGTGGCTGTTTGTCCTTCCTTGAACCTGGACATGCTTCTCTCCCTGGTTTGGCAGGGTCCTTCAGCACTGGGCGCTTGGTCACAGACCTTTATCGATGGCTTCTTTAGCTCTTCTGTGTCATTCCAGTCCCCAGAGTAGGGAATGGGACCACAGACATGTTGGATCAGCTGAACACGAGCCCATGTGCACAAACTGGGGGTTTTTTTTCTAGATGATAAAGGTGATGGTATTTGAACACAGGACGTGCTTGGAACAGAACAAATAAATGCTCTGAAGTTTGTTTATCCCAACAATAAACACATATACCTCTCAGTTTTTCCCAGTCTTTGGTTCTCTCCGGGGATCATGTTTAGATGGAGAAATCTTTCCAAAGCTTCTCTTTGCCATGAACCCAAAAGGAGAGGGGGAAAAAAAAAGTTCCTTGCCAAAAAATGAGACCAAACTGAGCAATTCTGAAACTTCTTTACTTGTGTCTTGTGGGACATGTGTTTAAGGAGCTGGTGGTTTCTGTGTTGTAGGAAGCTGGGATGTGCTGTAAGATCTTATTCTTCAGGAAGTCCAGTTAGGGCATTTTTACCAGCCTTGAATTTTCAGATCCTGAATCTGAAATAGTTTTGATGGTTGGTTTTGGGAAACAGCGTTAATGTTATGTGTCACCTCTCCCTTTTGAGTAAAATCCCTTTTTTGGTTGTTATTTTTTTTTGTTTGGAGTTTTCCACGTGGGGTTTTTTGGAAGAGTGTGTATGGAAAAGCTCTCCCTCCTTTCTCGTCACCAAAGCTTCTGGGCACACGTGAGAGAGAGAAAGGTGCAAAGGTGACCACAGGCTGATTGGGACTTTGTAGCCTTCTTTTTGATGTGAAACCTGCCACTCAAACTGCGGCTTTTATAGAGCTGAAAACCTTTGAGAAGTCTGGTGCAGGTTTGCCAGCAGTCTTTACATTTAATTGCTTGCCTTGGGATTTATTTATTTTTTAGTGCTGCAATCAAACAGGCTGACACAAGTCTTCAGTGGACAGTGCTTTTTAAATGTATTCTCATAGCTTAGGCCGTGCCTCTGGACTGGATGGGGTTTTGTGGATTTCTAGAGGGATTTTTAATGTTGCTGGCCACTCCCATCACTGTAATCGAGACCATTCTTTACAAAGATTATCTTTACCTCCCACGGACACGTCTGCGAACTTCTCAGTTATTTTCGCAGTCCACATCTGGATTAGAGCAGGGAGAAAAAAATATTAATTTTAAACCTGCAGTATTCACGCATGGGCAGGGACTCCGCAACATCATGGTAAAGGTGCAAGAAGAAAAAAAACTTTATTGCGTATCTGAAATTCCCTTAAATACGAATGGAAAAACAGGAAATCACCTCATATAAACAAGAATGAGTTCACCTCAGTGTTCACCAATCACCTGGAATATTTCCTAGACATTGCCTATTATGGTAAAAGGTAAACAACACCTTACAAGGTCACAAACTGCAATTATCACATCTCATAGGGCTGACACTGTCCAGAAACCCACAATCCTCTCTCAGTCCATCCCCGGTGACCTGGCTGTAATCCCAGGATCACCTCCGGGTCTGAGAACCTGCAGCCAACAAGGCCTAATTTCTCTTCCAGCACACAGTGTAGCCCAACAAAACCTAGCGAGGTTTTGGCACCATTGAGTCAAACCTGAATTTTGCATGGAGCCTGCTGTCAGCTTTCCACACTTGGCATCATCATTTCCCAGAACGCTGGTGTGCTGTTGTATTAAAAAAGCCTCAGGAATAACTTACCCTCAGACACCTGTTGTAGAAACCAAGTTCAGTTCCTTTTCCTGAGCCATCAGGTGAGGTGTTATAGATGGATTTGGATTTACCTGTGCTGCCTTGGAAGCCTGGGTTTATTACTGATTGCCTTGCTCTTCCTTAGGGTTTGAATTCCCTGCTCTGCCCACCTCTTCAGAGATACTCAAAGCACTGCAGCTGTTCTGTAAAAAAGAGACAGCCCTGATAAACTCTGTTCAGGGACTGGTGTGATTTAGGGAGTGGAGCAGGCTGGGTGAGAAATGGAGGTGGGATTGGTCGCCTTTATTGACTTAGCTGATGCAGCACCTCGTGTTATAGCAATGGACTCGGCTGCTACAAATTATTTGAAGTGTAAAGAACCTACTGCCTTGTTTAAATGGATTAAAGCTATCTCTTCACTTGATTTATTGGAAAGAACAAGGGACATGCAAATGAGGCTTTCCAGAGTCAGTCCTGGTGCACCAGTAGCCTCCAATTCCGTTCCCAAAGTCATCCTTTAAAAATGCAGCTCTGCCAAGATGTGGCTGAGCGGTGCAGCCCTGCAGAGGCACAGAGGGTAAGGGTACACCTCTCCGTAAAGAGGGATTTACTGCTCTCTTCCCATTGGATTTATGTTTTAGGGAGAACGGGGTGGATGCCTGTGGAAATTTAGGGAAGTAAATTTTATTCAGTGAGCTGTGTGCAGGCAGCAAGTGGTTTAAGTGTCTCACAGGCTGTTAGGTGACTGCAGAGCGAGAAGGTGGTGTTGGAGTGCGTAAAGCACAAATGAAATAGATTTGCTGTCTGTCCCCATGTCCATTTCTCTCTGGCACAGTAGGGGGTGTGTTTAGGAGCACTGATGAGCAACCCTTTCATCTATTCTGATTTGAGCCATGCTGGCTGCAAAACCAGCGTTCTCATTTTCTAATGGATATTATGCTCAAAACCAGCTTAAAAGCGGGGAAAAATGTTAACTTTGAAATGACCACTTGTTTTCAAGTGGCTGGGCTGCAGCTAGGATTTGTGCCCAACTCCATGGAAAAGATGGGTCACTTTCCCTGAGACAGAATTCAGCAAAAGCCTAATTTTCTAATCTGAAGAAAATGCCACATAATTCTTACTGAAACAAGGAAATTTGCCTCGAATGTGGGGTTTATGTTCAGAGGATCACAGAATGGTTTGGGAGGGACCTTAAAGCTCATCCCATCCCACCCCCTGCCTTGAGCAGGGATGCCTTCCACTATCCCAGGGTGCTCCAAGCCTCGTGCAGCCTGGCCTTGGATACTCACTGTACTAATTAAATGCTGACATTTCTTCTGTCCTGTTAGCTCTTTACAAGATGCTGGCCCTTTGCAGACATTTCAGAAGGCATCACATAGTAAATGATACCTTTAGATGTCAGTGTAAGTCTGTTTGCCTCGTGCTTGTGCTGCAGGATCCTGGCCCCGTTAGCATCTGCACACTTGGGAAGAGGTGAACTAATAAATTCCATATCTGTGCTGCTGTCAGGGTGCTTCCAGGAAGGCATTCTAGTCTCAGTTTGTGTGCTGCTTAAAATACTGGGGGGAGGTCATCCTTGTGGCAGGCTTTTCAAACTTCACTCCTCCGAGTTTTTGCCCCTTGGTTCAGAATTCTGTGTGATTTTCCCAGCTCTCCCCTGGTGACAGTCACGATGCCCACTTTTTTGTTTTTGGTGTGTTATCTCTTGTATTTTACTGTACAGTCAAATGTCAAGGTATTAGAAATTAATAACAGTGTGTGGGGGTTTAAGGTTCAATTTTAAGTGAGTACCTGTGTGGTTTTTTTTTTTTCTTAATGGGATTTGCAAGGCAGATTAGTCTGGACAGTGTTTTATGACATCAGTATTTCTGCTTTGTTGGGGTTTTTTTCCCCCTTTGTCACATTTAGCTATTAGAGTCAATAGCCACCATCAATAAAGGCATAAACAATTTTCCAAGAAACAGTTCCTTGTAGCAGGAGGAGAGGAGAGTTTGGCTTTAGAATGCAGCATTTGGTACGATGTACTAACAGCAAGGATTTTTTTATTCCATCTGGTATTTTTTTTTTTCAGCCTCTGGTAGGTTGCAGCTGATCTGTCAATAACTTTCAAGGAATCGTATTTTTGTTTTCCCCCTCCACTGTGTCCCATTTGGAGCATTAGGATTTGTTAGCCGTGGCTTCCCTTCTTACAGGCGGAGACTGGAGAACCCAGGTTTTTTGAGTTGTACACTTGATTGTGTGTCTAATTTCTGAGAGCTGGCAAAATGACGGCGGAGGAGGGGCCGTTTGCAATCAGGTACAGCTTGTTTAGTTTATCTGTGCTTCCAGAACATGTGCTCTGCATGCCTGGCTGCGTGTCTCACTGCTTTGGAAAGGCGTGACAGGAGAGGCAGGACGCAAAGCGAAAGGCTGTGTGATAAAACAAAAGAAACAAACCAGACAAGGCACCCGGAACGTGTGATCCAGTCGAAGCCACGTGAAACTGATTGTGGGCGAAGCGTTACAGATGTACACAGCTTTAATTTCATTTCATTATTTTAGCCATTTCTGCTGGTGATTATGTTTTAGGTAGATCTGAATGCCAGGCGAGGAAGCTGCTTGAAAAACAAGCAAAAATCCCTATTGCTAATGGAAATTTAGTCATCTAACAACATTTAGCTGTCAGAACTCTGCAGTGTGGCTGTGGTTTGCACGACAGCGCAGCTTCAGCTTGGAGGGAGGTTCACCTTCCCTTAGTCGGTGTCTCAGCCTGGGAGTCAGTGCTGACCGCACAGATAAACCCTGAGGAAGGTTTGGTGAGGACTCCTCTGAACAGCCTGGCCCTTCACACTTGCTGGCTTGCTTTCCCAATATCCATTTTCCCATCATTACACAGCTGCAGCGTTGGGAAGTGTTGCTTTTGGGTTTGCCCTTTTTCTTGGGAGCAACCTGAATAACAGGTGAGATACCAAAGGAGAGGAGAAAAAAGGTAACACACAGTGGACTTTTTAGGTGTCCAAAATGCCTAATGCAGGCCAAGGGGGGAAAACTGCTCGTGGGGGAGATCACTGCATAACCCAGAGCTGGGAATTAAACATCAGACAGAGAAAAGTTACAGCACTTCCCCTTTGGTGTGTTTTTGAGCACCAAAAGAAGTCCTGCTGCGAGGGAGAAATGAGGTGGTTTATCTTTGCTCCCCACGTTCCTGTGTCAGCCTCCCTCTGTCACCAGGGCACGTATTTCGACAGAAAATAAGGAAGGAAAAAGAAGAACATGGGTTCAGTTATTGCCACGGCATGTCACGGGCAGGTTTTGCAAAATGTTACAAAGAATTATCAGAATGGCTTGTTGGGTTTCATAGCTGAGAGCCACACGGGGCTTTGTTAAAGTTTTAGCTGGGAGGGCAAACTACAGGGCTTTCTAACCAGCTCTAGAATAAATCTATTATTAAGTTTTTTTTTGCTAGAATAGTGGATTAGTGATTTTTTTTTGTTTGTTTTTTTCCTCCCCGTCATCATGAGGTATCTGCTCTGAAAGTCATTGAAGTGTGAGACACTAAAGCATCACAGGTGCCAGTTGACACCAATTCACAACCGTTTCAAGGGAGAAAACAAGAGAGGAGACCAAAGCGTAGAGTTCTTTTTAAAACTGAGTGTCCTGTACCTTCACCCTGCAGAACAAATTAGGAAATGACTGTGTTTTTTATCAGTTTCTCATCAAACCTTTCTATAAATGTGTTTGCATTCCCTCAGTCCTGCGCTGAGGCCGAGCCGAGCAGGCAGCAAGAGGGGAGAGAGATGAAGCTTTCCTTCCAAGAGCATATGGTTTTATTTAGAGTGTGTTTCACAACCGTGACGTACGGAGACAGGGTTTACTTGTGCTCCGCACTCCCACTCACCCACGCCGCGAGGGAAACTGCGCTCAGGCTTTTCACAAAAACAGAAAAAGCGCATGGAAGGAGGTGGAGATCTATTCTGTCAAACTGAGGATAAACATGGCTTCACTAAACCAAAGAAAATTAACTTTTGTGTGGTAGGAAAAGCCGTGCGCTTGTTGAGCGTGCTGCTTTGCGCGGCAGCAGGGGAGTTCTGGGTGGAGAATAGTGCTGTATTTCCATCAGAAAATTCACTGATGATGGCATGGGCGTGCTTGGCGAGGAAGAGTGACAGAAACTAGTCCAGACACAGATATTGCAATGTGTGCATGGACACAAAAATCTGTCCTTGGATAAAGTTGTTGCCGGCTTGTTTTTTCTACCGCGTGATGTTTAACTTGCAAATGCTGATAAGCCGCAGCCCCTGGGTCTGGCCACATCCAAGTCCTGCATCTCCTGGTACTGCTAAAACATCTTTTTTTGAAATGGATGGTTTAAAAGCTGTTTGTCCATGTTCCCCTTTCAGCCTCCTTTAGCATCTATGCATGTGACAGAGCTGATCTAGAAAGGAAAGTACAAGTGTTTCAAATACAGATGTTGGTCTTAAACCTGGTGGCTTTTATGTGGCGACAGTTCCACAGTGCTGGATCGTGGTGGAGGCCCAGGGTTTGTCACGTACCTGTGTCCTTCCCAGAGTGTTCCGGTTTATAAATCCAGGTGTTTTCAGATTTATTCAGTGCAAGTGCAAAAGTGAATTCTCTCAGCTACGACCGTCTCACACTCTCATCATCTTTTTTTCTTCAAATTTCTTTTTTTTGTCCGTTGAGTGCAGGAAAACCGGAGTCTTACCCTGGTCTCTTCAGCTTGTGTAGGACAGGGTGCTGATTTGCAGTCTCTCTAAAGCCAGGGAAATTCCCCGTGGAAGCAAATGGAGCTCCGGGCACATTCCAGACAGTGGATTTTTGCCACTTCCTGTGCAATATGGACTCTATTTCTCCATGAAGACAAAAGCCTTTGTTCTGCTGAGTCACACTCCAGAACAATAGACAGCTACAGAAGAGTTGATACGCTCTGTTTCTAGTTCCAGTTTTGACTTTGAAGTTCTCCCCTGTACTCGCTTCTCTCTTTTTTTGGTTGGATTGGGGTTTTTTTGGTTTGTTTCGGGTTTTTTAGGCCGGGGTTGCAGTGTGGTTCAGCAGGCACGTATCTTCTGAGCTCTGCTGCTGTAGTTCTCTGGGTGCAGGGATCACATTGACTGTCACATGCCTGCAGGTTCTGTCTCCTTCACCTAAAGCTGCCTTGGGAAAGAGGGAAGTGGAAGACAATGCTCAGCTTTCACGAGGCCGAAGCGCAGCATCTCCCAAGGGGATGAGTAATAACAAATTGTTATTTTTGAGGTGCCTCCTTCCCTGGGTTGATTGCTTTGGAATCGCTGGGACACGTGTGAGGGGTGCAGGTTGGCAGCCATCAGGGTAGTAACAGGATATGATCCATGAAAAAGGCTGTGACAAGGATGGGATAACATGCCCGGAGCCAGCGTGAGGAAACACCATTTGAATCTTTGGCAATATTGCTAGAGATTGCTGGGGGTGTTGCCTGGCATTAAAGCCAGTGGCAATTACAGCGGATTAGAAAAGAGTGTGAGTGTGGGAAAAGGGCTGGGGGTGAGAGACAGGGAAAAGGAAGGGCCCTGTGGGTGTCACCTCCACGCTGCAGAGCCCAAACTTCGGGCTGGTGCTCGCAGCAGTGATGCCTGGGGTTTTAACTTTTGTATTTTTCGAATCCTGTACTGCCTGGTGTAACTCTGAAGTGTCCTGTAGCCTGTTAACTTCTGTTCTCTCATGCTCGGTAGACACAACAAAGCCTCTCCAGGCCTGCTCTCCAAGGACACCCAGACCGTCCTAGGCCCAAAAAGTATAAACCAAAAGTCTCTAAAGAGGGACGAGCTTGGGGAAATGACATCATTAACTGAAGCTTTAATTGGAGAATTAACCCTGATGTGCAAATGAACCAAACTTATAAAAGGGTGAAGAACTCGTGACCTGGGGTCCATCTTGGGGTCCATGTTGGCAGCAGCCTCTGGACTCCCCAGAGAGGAGGCCCTTCAAATAAATACTGACCTTTATTCCCTTATTCCTGTCTAGTCTGTGTTTTAAGGTGGCCTCTTCAGGCATCAGCAGCATCACAGCTTAGCGTGAAACTCGTGTGGTGCTGTGGTCAGTTAAATCCTGCTCGCTTCCCTGGAGGCCGAATCCCTGGAAGCGGCGGGGAGGGAGAGAGGGGAGGGAAACCCACGGTGGAATAAAGCCCCAGATTAAGGTTTGCACTCAGATGCTTTAATCCAGCGTCTGCATGGAGAAGAGCAGGTTGCAAATTATTCCCAGAGGAGATTTTAATGGGGTCTTGAGGGCTTTATCAATTTCTTTTTGAAACTTCTGGCACCTCACCTTCTTTTGTTGCAGTGGCTGCCTGCAGCTTTATAATATTAGGTGTTTAGCTCTAGGAAAATCTATGCTTGGAGAGGGTTTTTCCCCCTATTAACATCATTAGTGGGGTTTAATTAGAATTATTGCTCATGATACTGATGGGCTAAGCTGATTGAAGCTCTTTGAATCAAAGGACAAGGGCTATTTTGGACTGCAGCAAGATTGTATTCCTGTGGGAAGGTATTTTGAGCCTCTTCCTTATCTCTTTGTCACTTATAGCACGTCCTTTATATGCACCAGAAAAGTGCACTGCAAGGTTTGGCACATGTTTAGCTGCAATTTAGGGATTTGTTTTACTCAAAAATTAATTTTAAATTGAGTGCCTTCAATTGTTTGAGATGAAATTGGTGGGAGATAACACCAGCTGAGTAACTATGAATTCCTGGGTTTGAGTAATTACCTTGTGAGAAGTTTGGTAAATAAAAAAACAAAACAAAACCAAAATTCAGGAACTATCCATGCAAATTTAAAAAAGAAAAAGTCCCAACAGAAAGAAAAAGAGGAAATAAAATATGGAATCCCTGAATTTGGGAATAGAAGGAAGAAGTGAGAAGCAGTCAGCAGAAAAAAGGCTGGTGATTAAAACTGATGGAAAATTTGAGCATCTGAAAAAACCCAGAAGGATTTGCCAGCACGTGCTGGATATCTACATGAATATGCAGTAATGCCTTCTCAGAACCCTGATGAAGTGGGGGTAAGAGAATCCTGGAAATGTATTAAAAAAAATATATCTGTATTTACCTTTAAAACTGTGCTGTCACAGTTTGATCAGCAACAGAGGAAGGGGATCCTGGATCTGGCAGTTTGTGCAGCTCATCCTGCTCACAGTTAATAGCCAAATTTCCACTGACTCTTTTTTCATAACTAGATTTTGCCTCAGTTGTGTTCTTCCACCATAATGAGGTTTGAAGGGTGCAATTGCCTCCTTATCCTAGAAAGCCAAAAGAATGAAGGAAATGAGTTTTGCAGAGCTGCTGAGAACAGTAAGGGGATAAATAAATCCAACTGAAGGTGGGGATGAGAAAAAAAAGTTGATTTTTGTTGTTGTTGGGTTTTTTTTCCCCCTAGAAAACAAATAGCTAAATTAAAGTCCAGAGGCTGTGTCCTCCTAAACCTGAATGTGACCTGTGTCAGCACAGGCAGGATTTCAGTCAGCTGGAAGGAAAAAGGAGTGGGTGCCTGTGTAGTAAAAAGGTTTTGGCAAAGAGGAAGACGATGCATGTATTAGCTTTGCAGAAGAGAGAGATAATTACTGTTAACCATCTCATTTTTCCTTTTCTTTTCCCTGCCCAAACTGTTACTTGATTAACATAATCAAGTTATAGCGGGAGCAATTGCTCTCAATTAGTCCTTGGTTTGCCAATTACAGCTTCTCCTTCAGCCTTGATAAAGGCAGGGGAGGTGAGTGAGCCTCAAAGTGTGTCTGTGTTCTGTGTGCTGAGCTAATAGAGGGGATGACTTCTCTCAGCAGCGTTGCCAAGCTTATACCCTGAAATGATCAAAGGCACAGCGACACAGTTATTTAAGATACCTTCGTGTCTGAGAAGATTTAGCACTTTTATTTCTTGGCACAGTTCTAAATCTTCCCTAAAAAGACACTTCAGAGTAAATAAAAAAAGCTAATTTAGTAGCCCTGACAAAGCTGGTACAAAAGATGACACAGCTGTGAACTGGTTTGAAAAACCCCTTTAAAAACAAAACGCGCACGCCGTAATTTGGAATATTTACTGGGATGAGCAAGTCCCTCCTGTATTTCTCCATGAGAAAACTCCTGATGTGTCCTATTTTTTGTTGTTGTTGTTGTTGTTGTTGTTTTCCACGTTGGTAAGGCAAGAGCTCCCTGTCCATTTCCTAACCTCAGCCTGTGCCCTGGGTGCCTGCAGGATTCCCGGGGCAGGGAGCCGTTTGCCGCCGGTGGCTGTGGTTGTTGCAGCACCCTCCTTCCCGGGGTTATTTCCATGCTGCCAGTGCTCAGCAGCCGTG
Organism: Oriolus oriolus; assembly: GCA_013400235.1. Taxonomy (NCBI): domain Eukaryota; kingdom Metazoa; phylum Chordata; class Aves; order Passeriformes; family Corvidae; genus Oriolus; species Oriolus oriolus. Next base: position 157,472 of record VXBT01014057.1, read on the forward strand.
GCTCGATGTTGGCAAAATCGCAGAGCCACGGGCTGGTTTGGGTTGGAAGGGACCTTGAAGACCATCCAGGAGTGAGGTTCTTGGTCTTGGCTGATGTTTGCCCTCACAGCACAGGACTGGCAGAAGCTTACAGGATTGAATCAGAATTTTAAACCCCCTCATTGACTGGGGTAGCGCTCTCTACGGGGGAAATGTTTGTTGTTGTTCCATAAACAGCTGTTTTTCCAGCAGGAACCTGGAATCAGAGACCTTCCAGTCCAATGGGCCCAAAGTTAAATTCTCAGAACCTGAGGGACTAAGATTTTTTTTTTTTTTTTGCTGTTACAATAGCTACTGTTCGGTGAAAGGCCTGTGCCAAGATACTGCCAGGAGCACTTATCTGTCCTCAACAGCAAACAAAAAGTGGAGGCGGAAGAGTGAAATTAAAAAAAAAATATATATTGTTCAGTCAGGATAGATTAATAGTAGTGCACACAAGCCACACTTCCTTGTGAGTTATATCAGTTCTTTGTATTTTTGTATGATCTAAAAATGTCTTTCCTTGCCCTTTTTTTTTTTCTTTTCTTTCTTTTTTTTTTTTTCTTTTCCGTTTGGGGAAATTGGATTGAGTGTTCCCTTTCTGTGGGAACAGTTGGTACCAAAAATGCTTCATTTTGCTATGTAAAAATGTTCATTTCAGGGCGGTGCAAATACTGCGCCTTGACTGAGTTTTAGCACTTTATGAGGATTTTTTTTTCGAAGGTGGTGATATTTTAGGCTGGAAAGAACGGTGATCTCTGAGGAAGCATTAAATCAAATGGCTCGCTGGGGGCTGCAGTGCCTGGGAAGCTGAGGAGAGCCATGCACAGGGGCTGCTGCTAACAAGTCCCTTTAGCAAATGAGAGGTTTTGTTCTTCTGTTTTTGTGTGCTGGAAGCTTGATGAGCCATCCTGGAGCATCCTGAGATGCTGCAAAGAGCTGTGGAAATGCCACCTGTGTTAATGAGTGCCCGAGCCAGAAAGGTCATAAAAGAAGGAATGTGGACCTCTGGAAACAGGAGCCCTGGGGATCTCAGAAAATTGGGGAGAATAAATTCAGCTTTGTGTAAATGCCGTGTTTTTAATGCAGAAGGCTGCGAGGCAGACACAGGATGAGGCCCTCGCTGGAGGAGTTCATTTGGATGTGTATTGACCTCCCCAGATGCACCTCTAGGTGGGCCCTGATTTCACACACAATTCTGCATTTTCTCTGTTGTTTTCTGGTGGTGTAGGAAGTAACCCAGCACTGCCCAGCTGTGGTTGTGTGTAAAACGGCCAGCCCTACATTTGAGCATGCTTTTACAAATGCATGCTGATTAATTGTTCATTCCCAGGCTGGACTGTGCTCCAGAACCTCATTTGAACATGCTTTTACAAATGCATGCTGATTAATGAAATGCTGTTCATTCCCAGGCTGGATTGTGCTCCAGAACCTCACAGTGCGGTTTGTAGTGTGTCTCTTGTCTTTACAGATGATCCTTTGTGAGATGTGCATGCATTGCAGGGCACCTAAAACATCTCCTAAAAACTAATTAATGAGCTGGTAATCTTCCACTCTGAACAAGAGACAAAACTGCCAGGTGGGAAATTTTTTGTGGGGCCAGTCCTTAATTTCACTTTCAATACTCTGAATATTTTACTAGATGACTTATAGTAGAATGGAAACCTTCTGCTGAGTTGTCATCAATAACGTTCTTTTTTTAAAAAAATTAGGAATCCTGGTAATTCAGACACTTCTAATTAGGCCTCATATCTCTGGTTCTATTTTTGGGAGGCATTTGGCTGGCTGAAAGTGAGTGTGCATAATTATCATGCCAGCTCACCCCTGGCACTGGTTTTGATGTCAGCAGTTTCACTCACCGAGGCTACAAGTCGTGACTCATCGATTGTTTTAGGATTAGAAATCTTGTGCAAGGTTTGGAGAGGTTCACTCCGTAATTTGTGACTTCCTCAAAGTGTTTTTAGAAGGATGAGGAGATTCTTGTGTGTTCCTGTGCACAGCCAGCACAGGGGATTAAGCATTCTGGAAGCTGGGCGAAAACCATTTTCTGGTTCTTTTTTTTTTTTTTTTTGACTTATTCAGGACTCTTACTGCACAAGAACCCCGAAATATCCCCTGCAAAGTTTTCTCTTATTTTAATTAGCACTGTGTTACTTTTCATGATTTGTGGGGAATAGCAAGGGCAAATCCCGTCGGCTCTTTGCTGAATCTTATTCTGCCAGTCCCATGGTAGAGCACGCTAGAAGTGATTTTTTTGGTTTTTTTAATTTCATATTTTGATATGGGAACTAATGCTACTTATTTTTTGTTTTTTAGCTGAGATAACTTTATTTGGTTATGTGGTTTTGAGTTTTTCTGTTCAGATAGGTAATTAATTGTCTATTGCTTATCCTGAGCAGACCATTTGAAATGAAGTCCTGCCTTAAAACCCACACTATTACAATAAACAGTGCTGGTGACTTTTGCTGGGTAGCACAGGAATGATGAGCAGGGAGAATCCAGCTCAGTATTTTGAAGGTGAGCTCCACCTGTGGCTTTAGTTTTCACTGAGGCTTTGTTTTCATTCTTTTATTCAAGTTGGTAAGGCACAGCTGTAGGCTAAACCAGATGTGATTATAGCAAGCTTCAAGTTTAGGTAATTCTGAAGAGCATACATGAAATTTTGGAGTGAATCCAGTGGGACTGGGTGAACAATGCAGCGATCAGATGGCATCAGGATGGAGGTTTCACTTTAGAGGGAGCTGGAAGATCAGCATCAGATTTATTCACGCAGCCTTTAAATGCAGGCCTGTTTGGGCAAGCAGTGAGAACTTTGGGCTGCCTCAATGTTCCCTCCATCGTGTGTGCTCAACTTGATGTTGGCTTGAAAGCAGCAGCAGCAATGTTATCTGGGAGTGCAGGCCTCAAACTTAATTTTCAGTTGTTGATAGTACCATCAGCTGCATGCAAAGAACTGTTTAGCAAAGCCTGTGGTGTTCTAGCCTGAATCGCCTTCCTGCTGGCCAGGTTTTGGGGTTTTGTAGTCTTGTCCACAGTTTGAAAGCTGTGTCTTGAATCCCTCCCCTTGAAATTAAAAGGAATTCTGTGAATTGGCAAGGTGGGGATCTCGGGCAAAGGTTGGACTTGATTTTGGAGGCCTTTCCCTACCTAAATGTTTCTGTGATTCTAGGTGTTCAAGTTTGCGTTATTGGTTGATATGAAAACATGAAATAGTTGAGACTGTTTTGCCCCTGATATCCCTCATGTAAACGTACAGTTTGTAAGTCAGGGCCAGAGGGACTCTTTTTGCTTTTAATTTAAGCCAAGTGCAAGTTTCCATAGAAAATTTAAAATCAGGAGCTTAGTGTGATTTACAGCTCTTCCAATGCTTCTGGATACCTTTTTGTATTTCATAACAACCAGGAAGAGGTAACCTCTTCAAGAGCTGTTGAATTGAAACTCTGAGCAGGTCTCCTATACAGTGTGAAAATCAGGCAGAAAGGGTGAAAATACTTCATGGCTGGGACCTCCCGGACCAGTTAACCACAAAGCCCAGCCAGCCACCCCGATTTCGGCGAGCAGCGCCGTGGTGGCCCCCGGGTGACAGCGGCGCTGGCAGCCCGGCCTGGCAGGCAGCTTCTCTGTCTGCCCGACATCCTGGGGCTGCAGGGGGCTGAGGCTTGTGCACACCGAGCTCTGCAGGCCTGTCACGCTGCAATGGGTGCTGGAGGGGCCAGGGACACCCTCCAGTCCTGCCCAGGAGGCTGCTGGGGGCACTCCTGTCTTCCACTGTCCCAGGCTGCTCCAAGCCCCAGTGTCCAACCTGGCCTTGGGCACTGCCAGGGATCCAGGGGCAGCCACAGCTGCTCTGGGCACCCTGTGCCAGGGCCTGCCCACCCTCCCAGGGAACAATTCCTTCCCAATATCCCATCCATCCCTGCCCTCTGGCACTGGGAAGCCATTCCCTGTGTCCTGTCCCTGCATCTCTTGATCCCAGTCCCTCTCCAGCTCTCCTGGAGCCCCTTTAGGCCCTGGAAGGGGCTCTGAGGTCTCCCTGGAGCCTTCTCCTCTCCAGGTGAGCACCCCCAGCTCTCCCAGCCTGGCTCTGTAGGAGAGGTGCATCATTGGGTGTTTCTCAGGATGGTTTTATAAAATTCAGCAGTTATTTTGTTTTCCTTAGTGGGGTTTAACACCTTTAATTTGGAATCTGGTTACTATATCCGTGTATGTATTAGTGAGCTGTCTTTGTAACCTTTGTAACCAGCAGGAAGGTTGGGCTGTGGAGGATTTTCCTCAAATATCCCAGAAAGGTGAACTCTGTGGGACAGAGGGACAAAATGAGCCCTGTCCCAGTGACCAGCTGAGCTCCCTGCGGGGGATTGCTCACCATACCATAGCCTGATGGTGGAATCCCCCTCCAGGGCCTTTCCCAAATCCTCCACTCTGACCACAAACATAAAATAAAATAAATAAATCCCTTCCCAGTCAGGGAGCTTGGGGCAGCAGGATCACAGGGCCAGGCCCTCCCTGGCTGGGCCGAGTCCCAGGTTTTGGATGTGCAAATAACCCAAAATCTCTCCGTGGGCTGCCTGGCTTTCACATTTCCATGCTCCCCACACAGAGCTCTCTGGAGGAAACGTGGCTGGGGTGGTGCTGCCATTCCTCCTTCCTTCCCTCACTTCACAAACTGGATTCATTTTGAAAGGGGGCTTAGGGTGGTTAAGCAGCTACGTTTGCACTTCTCTGTTTTCAGGAGGTTTTTTTTCCAAACTATGGGATTTCTTACTCGACACGAACGCAGCTCACGGGCCTTAAATCTACTGCAGGGAAATTTGTTAAATGCATCACAACTTCTCCACGAAGCAATCAGGCTGTTTCTGTTTTTCTAGCTGAAGTGAGAGAAAATAATTACGCAGAATTTGAACAGCAGTGGGGTTTTTTATTTTCATTTTCTCTTTCTGAGGCGCAGAGATGTGTTTTGGGGAGTGATTTGCATGATTTTCGTGTTTAGTTTCTCTTGGTTACGGTGGAGGAAGTTTGCAGTTCATGGGAATCCCAGGCTGAGCGAGCACAGGGTGGGAATTGTCTGGTTACAGAGCTGCGTGAGGCTGAAATGTGTCGTGCAGAAAAAGACGTGGAACGTCACAAACTCCAGCTTGGATTATTATTCCAGCCCGCTAGGCTATTGCTCTGAGGACTCAGCAGTAACGAACTCATAATGTGTGTTTTTGGTTTATTAAAAAATGTATGTGACTTTTTGAACTTTTAAATAACACGCACACACGCTAGACGAGTCTTTGCTGTGCTATCACAATCTGGCCTCGTTGAGCTATTTATTGTTTGTCTGGCTGTGAATATGCTCTTTATGTGTGTTTAGCTCTTTCATGTTCGTTTTAAAGGAGCTCCCACTCAGAAGCTCACGAAGCACAGACATCAATGGTTTAAAAGAATGGCTGTCTGTCCCTGCAGTGCTGCCTTCCAGAAAAACTGAGAGTAATTATACATACAGCTCCTGTGGAATGAAAATTGGGCACTTGGTATTTAATAAACAGAGATTTGCTTATCATATAAAAAGTAGGAGACTGCTCAGTGTTTTCATTTCTACTCCTAAGTTGCTCGAGATTTGGAATTAGGTTTTTTTTTCATACAGTTTTTATCTAGGCTGTGAAATGTCCTATTAAAATGTTCATTGATGTTTCTTTTCTGGAACCCCACTGGATAAACATGAGCAAATGTTTAGTTTTGTCTGTTTTTACAAGTGACTTTGATCATTTCACCATTCCTGCAGTTTTCCACTGAGCTAACTTTGTATCAGTCAAATTTCTTTCTAATTACAGAATTCTTTTCAAGGAAACACACAAGACCTTCTTTTGTCTGTTGATTGTGTGGAGAATTGGAGAGAGAATAGGGCACTCTTGGGAAAAAAAAAAGAGGCATTCTTGGACCAGGTAGATTTATTATTATTATTATTATTTATCATAAAGATCTAACCCAAATTTTTGTGTTGCCTGACAGCATGGGGCAGGTAGAAGAGCCACTTGGCCACCTCCACTCTGGCAAATCCACAAAGAATTCAGAGTGGTGGGAAGCAAGCTGGGAGCAGTTCAATGCTGAGAGCCCGTGCTCAGACAGGGTTACTTTCTCAGTTCTGTTCCCATTTTACACACCAGAATTTGTCAGCGGGACGGGGAGATCTGGTATGTTCTTAAACATGATGTCACCAAACCCAATGTGAATAAATATGTATTTCACTGCCAGGCTTTTGGGGGGAAACTGATGAATGGAAAACGAAAATCTCGTGGCTGGCTGAGGAGCAGGCCGGCCTTAGCCGTTCCAAACGAGTAGAATTACTGCATTTTCTCAGTAAATCTTAATTGTTTGATCCTTGTTCTGTGCCTCTTGCTGTGTCATCTGATGAATGCCATGAATTAAATATAGTACATTCATTTAAACCACCCACAAATAGTCCTTCCTCCCTATCTCAGCCCAGCCAGCTTTAAAAATAAGTGCTATGTGCTTTTATTTACCACATCCTGCGCCGCATGACACTTCCAAGGATGGAACCAAGGAGAGCACATAGCAGTGCTGTTCCATGATTGGAAATTAGATTACAGATTAGAAAGCCCAGAGGGACCACTCTGACCAGATAAAACATTCCCCTGCAGGCCATAAGACTGTTTTAATTGGGGCCAATCTAGGAAGAAACATCCAATCTTGGCGTAAACACTTCCAGTGATGGATGAGCCAAAGGATGCTTGGTATGTTTTCGTGGGGAATTGCTCTGGCTTGTGATTTTTCAGCTTTTGGGAAGGGCAAGAGGTCTTCCATTCCTTGCCTTGGATTGATTTATCTCTCCCTTTAAATCCTGCCTCGAGAGAAGCCTAGGTTGAGCTGGCCGGTAGGTCTTGCTAGGCTTGCGTCGGCCGGAGTGAAAAGTCCTCTATCAAATGTTTGTTTCCCAGACTTATGCAATCCCTGTGGGATTAAGTTGTTCCTTGGCCTTCTCTGCGTGGGCTGGACAGAGCACAGTCCGTGAGCTTTTCCTCTGCAGGCGTGGTTTCCAAAACCCTTCGTGTGTTCCCGACCAGGGCTCCTCACATGTGGCATTTCTTTCACCGGATAAGCCCGGATTTAAATCGTGTGAAGGTGTGCTTTACGTGGCTGCTTTTCTTGTCATGTTATACCTGCTGCCCTGCATGTTCCTGATGGGGATTTTGGGGGGAAGACCGAGTACAAAAAGAAGTTGGTAGTGGGGGCATCTGCAGAGACTGAGGGGAGACTGTGCCTGCGTTGTGCCCTGGAAATAAAAACCACGAAGCAAACACAATCTATTTGAAGAACCTCCAGCCTCTTCCTCACAGCAGGCTCCTGGCACAGCCCGTGTTCCTTAAACCTGGAGGCAGAAGCCCCCTTTGCTCCCTCCTCCCCTGCAGTTTGCAGTGACACTGAGGATGTGGCCGTGCAGGATCTTCCCACAGTTTCCCCAGGGACAGGCGAGTTCTTTTGCAGTTAACATAATTGACTGGGAAAGAATCCTGCTTGCCTGGGGATAAGGAACTGTGGGATTAAACCTAGACACATGGTGCACACGCTGCAATGAGGGCCGCAGGAGGATGGGAGGCTCTGGCTCCTGGGAGCATTCCTGCTGGGGAATAGGCGCCCTCAACGCGTTTTTCACTGATTCTCGATTTCTTGGATAGAAGGATGCTGAGGTGGCTTTTGCATTTACCAGACTCTCTCAGTGTTGACCCATTTTACCAGCATAAAACAAATTCTTGTCATAAAGCATCATTTTTCTAGAAGCCTCCATTTTATTTTTCGAATGGGCAGGTGATTAATCCTCTGATACACTGTGGGTAAAACCTGGGCTCTGAAGCTGTGGGCAGAAATGACTTCGGTGAGGCCAGGATTTCACCCTTTATGGAAATTATGAAATACCCCTGACATGGAAGCTAAATTCTTCAGGTGCTGTTCCATCTCTCTCAGTGCTGCTCTGTGGGGATATTCCAGTGATCCCATTCCCAGGGTGCCACTGGAAAGGGTGGGATGGGGGAAAAGCCCCCCGTGCCCGGGTCAGGGGTGCCTGGTGTGCTCTGCAGAGCCCGTTTGTTGTGTAAGCAGCTGCACTGTTGTGGCGCCTACTTTAATTAAGGCTCTGACAGTATTTCCATAATAAACCATATTTTAAAAGGGTTTATTACTCAACTGTAAAATCTGCTGCAGGCTAGGACTTGGACTAGGAAAGCTTCGTTCTTTAAGTGTTTTCTGAACTTAAAAAACTATTTTTTTCTAAAGTATGGCTGCAAAGAAGTCTTCCTTTGATCATATGGATGAAATCTTTATTTATAAAAAGAAGAGTTTGCGGTCCTGTAAACAATGCCTGTTGAAGTGGCTGGTGTTGACTGCGTTGCTTAGGGTATTTTTAACCATGAAATATCCACTATGGCCATTCTGTAATTTGATGCAATTTGAATACTGATGTATCCTACTGGGTGCACTTCTCCTGCTGTGCTCTGTTCTCAGCCAAAGGCCGAAGTCAGGAACTTGGAATAACATCTTTTAATGAGGGAAGTGCATTGTGTAGGAACTAACAGAGCAGACCAGGACATGGTTTTTGGGAAGAATTTTTTTCCAGATAAGCGGGCAGGTTTCCCTCATTTTGTTGTGTTGTTCGGTTTTTGGTTGGTCTGGGCTTTTTCTGGCTTCTGGTTAGTCAGGTGAGAAACTCCCTGCAGTTGGTTGGGACTGAGCTGTCACTGATTTTCCCTTCAGTAACTGGTTGCTCAGAGATTTCTGCAGGACCAGAACGTGTGCCAGTAGGATTTCAGCAGAATGCTCTGAAACACAGCGAGGTTTTCCTGGTGAAGGAGTTTCCTATTTTGGGTTGGCTACTTAAGTTGAAAAGCTCTGCTGTTATTTACTGTGAATGCGATCACATTTAGCTGCTTATTCTGGATTATATTTAGACATACACAACTTGATCCAGGGAAGAGACCTAATGCCCTGGAAGCCTGGACCACTCACTTAATGGGTTTCTGTTGCCTTTGTGACAAGCCCAAGTTGCACAGGATGAAGGGATTTGTTGAAAATAAGTAGTTTCCAATCCTAGTGATTGAGAGTGGGGCTGCAAGAGCTTTTTTCTCTGGCAGTTTTTGTCAGAGAGCTTTGATTATATCATGGAACTATTCAAAACTAGAAATCCTGTTTTTGCAGCTATCATGATAGTATTTTTCATGTGGTTACAGTGGTATCAGTTTTATTCTGCAGCATCTGGGGGGTGTGGGGTTGGTTTTGGTTTGTTTTGTTTGGGATTTTTTTTTTAATCCAGAGTTAAAGAGTCACCTTAAATTCTAAGCTGCTTTGACCATGTCTGAAAAATTAAATATTGTATTTTGTATGCTAGCAAGAGAAGTTGAAAGAAGTGGAAAAAAATAAATCAGAAGGCAAACATGCTTGGTTTCAAAGCCAGACCTGGGAGCTGGACATGCTGAAGTTTGATGATCATGGAATGGTTTGGGCTG